>OMKZ01055241.1:17924-48672 GCA_900302535.1 Neoniphon sammara | reverse complement strand
GGAAAAGTTCTTAAAGAGCTGCCTCTGCACAGAAACCTCAGCGCTGCCTCACTACCTGTTGGGGCTTGTCAATTCTGCCAAGTAGCTGACCCCGCCATCTGATCCAGATCATGACCATGTGGTGTCCAGTTGACGGCTCTGCACCTCCCTTCACCCGAGGGTCCAGAATATATAGCTCCGGGTCCAGTGAAAATGACTACAAGGCTTATAGACCTTTTTCACAGCAGCCATTTTGACATGAAATAATAGGTAAACACAGGTGTTACTAATCATATTAATTAAGGCTCTGTACCAGTAGAACAGATCCTTAATTAATGTGATTAGCAACACCTGTGATTACCTACTATTTCATGTCAAAACAGCTGCTGTGAAAAAATCAACCTCTGGCCAACAAAACTCTGGTACCACATACATTTAACTTCACAGGTTTTGTTCCCAAGCTCTTTATGTTTAAAGCCATTTTCTCGCATGACACCCCCCTATCACACACACATGCACACACACACACATGCATGCATAAACACAAAACAGATTACATCAAATAAAACATTGGCCAAGCTCATAGACAGACAGCTTTAGAAATAACTCTGCAGCTGTAGACACTATTTCAGCTAAAATAGATCTCAGTGCTGCACTTGGGGGAAACACATCTATCAGCAGCAGCCATTCACTAAAGGGACCTGAGTGTTGCAATCAGCTCGCGTTACAATCCTCTATCCCTGTGTCAGTCAGCTGATGGAACAAAGCACTTGTGTCATGTTATGGCTGGCGAAGACACACAAGGAGAGGACAGCTTTGGAGGAGTAGTAGCTACAGGCTGACTGGCAGATGAGCTAACAGAGCAGCGGGCTGTTACGGTGGATGAGAAATGACTGCAGCAGACTGATTTGAACTACAAGGTCTCAGCTCAGTATCACTCACAAACTATCCCTGCCCTTCTGCGGAGAATGTCAGTTCTAGTCCTCCCCTGAGCCCACTACCAAGACTGTATAAAAAATGTGGGCACACACACGCACACACACACACAAAGCAGTCTTGTCAGTATTTTTATAAGGAATGGACTTTGGTCAGTACTGTGACAGACTTGCTGTTGTGGGACATGCAACAAACCAAATTAATTGCAGCAAGACAGAGGAGATAAATACTGAATTTGCTACACAGCAAATCTGTAGAAATGTTACAGGAACTCAGCAATTGTATGACATTTTTCTCATTTGTGGTGAATGGCTCGGTGGATTCTGCTCTGGTGCTTCTTGCACACCAAAACTTAATTCAAACAAAGAAAAATACTATATACCATAGCTCAGTTCAATGTATACTTGGAGGAGCTATAAGGGCATGTGTGGGAGTATACTGAGGAGTTTCAATATGTGCATAAGGTGTGTGGGAGTATACTGAAGTTCCATTATGAAATGAGAAATCCATCATTTGAATAAAGTGATGCATATCATTACAAAATGATTGGCAGTGCAAAATTAACAGATTATGGTGCAGTTCAAAATATGGTAGAAACCTTTTACAGACTGGATCCTAGGTTTTATGATCGGCTTCAAGTACTCATTTAAAGTTTTATGCCATTTGGGAAATGAAGTCATGTCAAGTACATGTTCAAGTACATGTAAGTGACACAGGTACGTTGATGTCTGTGTGTAGAAAACCTATTTTTGCATGCAGGCGTCACAGATGTAAACACCTGAAGCAAAGAGAGTGACCCACTTACCTGTTTAAGTCCTTTTTGTCCCCATTTTACAAAAGCCAGTAGACATGGGAGAAAAAGTGAGAGGAGGGGAAAAAAAAGAAAAGGGAGGACGTGCACAAGCAGCACGGTATGGAAAGAAGAGACACAAGCATAGTTTTGGCCCATTAAATGAATCTTAATGAAAAAAGCTGCCTGTCAGCTTAAGGTCAAGTCGCCCTGTCTTTCTCCTGCCTCATTTTTCCATAAGTGGATATCGCCTCTCCATCTTTTATTGCCTGTCACAGTAATTCAGTTCAGAGTGGACTCCTATGCCAACACACCGCCACAACCTTATCCCACTGCTCACTGTGATGTTTCTTTGTCTCGTTCTCGCTAAGCTCGCACACATTTGCCTCATGCTGTATTTGTGTTCTTCACTTTCTATTCTGTAATGCATCGATCTGGCTCAGCATAGTGCCACTTATTTTCCTTTTTGTCCCTCATTCTCTCGTTCCAATCCTTCTTATGACCTAAATTCCCCTCTGGATGCTCATTAATTAGCTGATGAAAGTCTCCATTCCCCAGGGAGGGTGGGAGTATGAAAAAGCTCATTACAGGACACATCAATAAGGTAGGGTTAATCATCCATTGGTGTGTGCATTAAAAAGGCCTACAGGCATTACAGTGCTCCTTTCTTAATGATCTCTGCATTGTTTACCAATCTCCTTTGAGTTCTGTATAATAGCGATGCGCTCCCCTTAAATCGTTTTTTCTTCTGTCGCAGTCAACTTCTCTCCAACCTGTAAGATGCATTGCACAATGTCCACCATGTGACGTTAGAATGGATATGTGATCATTTTGATCGTATATTTCATCACTCAACTCCTTTTAAGTGCTAGCATAAATACATGGAATTGTAGATTTCAGGATAGTGGTTTCTTTCATTTTAGCTGATGGGTACAAAGTAATAAAACTCACTCCTCGTTAGGGCTAGGTGATATATATCTAAATTATATCGGTATTGTGAAATGAGATTAGATATTGTCTGGGATTTTGTATATTGCAATATTGGCTGAAGTGTTGCCTTTTCCTGGTTTTAAAGACTACATTATAGTAAAAGGATGCAGTTTTATGAACTTATTAGACTGTTCTATCTGTTCTATTATTTGTCTCTACCTGCTTGGTCATCATATCCACATTAATATTTGGTTATCAGAGATTTTGCTTAGGTAATCTCATGACAGAACCAATAGTCCATCTTACTTGGTCACAATATCAGCATGGAGGTGTCAGTCAAAGACATTGTGATATTTGGTTTAATCCATGTTGCACAGCCCCGTTCCCCATCCACACAGTAATGTTAATATACTTGACTGGTCCCTACTGATTGACCCTCTCCACAGTTTAGTCACAGTGTGGAGTCAGCTACAGGACTGCACCTTTGAAGCTGGTTAAGGATTCAGTGTCAGGGAAACGTCAGCTGAAGAGAGAGCTTGAGTGCGGGTCCTCCAGCTGAAGAGCAATATCTCTAACAAATAGGCTTCCCTGTCACCCTAACTCAACCACCTGCCTTCAATTGGCTGATTGTCTTCATTTTTATTTTGTTTTTTTATTCCATTCATCCTTTATTTACTCAGGGCAGTCTCATTAAGACAGCTCATTTGGAGAGGCTTGCTGCAACAGCACAATGCAAATTTATGAATTGCTGGGTTCATTAAAGTAAAGCTTCCTTAGTACCTATTAGTTCCTGGCTCAGCTTGGGAAGTGTCATTACTCATTCCTCTACCCCAGCCCAAACTCTGCCACAGCTCTGTGTGTGTGTCATTTTCCACTGATGAAGACAGACTAAATAAAAAGCAAACACAAATCTATCTTTCGTATTTGCTTTATCTTTTCTCTTATAGAGAAATTTGACTAAGAACATTTTTTCTACTTGTATATACGCAAAAAATTAATAAAAAATAAAGAAAGGCACACCGATTACAACTATCAATAGTTTATTAGTAACAATAGATTATCAAAAGTGTTTATCAAATAACAAATATAGAGGCAAGTAACTAATGTTATACAGATGTACTGGTAAACTTTGTTCATTGTGTTAAATGAATCTATAAAATGCATGCCAGTGAAGGCACAGAGTCGAGGGAATGCTTCTTGTTCGGTTGGGGTCAGCTAAGGCTGTGTTACATTTAGGTTTATGGCACAATTCCATACATTACATAAGCACCTCATCCATTACCACCTCCCATTTAATAAAGTAGCAAAACACTCATTCATTCTGCCAGACTCTTAATTCATTGTGCTTGTTTACTGGATACTATCCAAAGCTTCACAAACTGGCCATTCTTTCTTTCTGGTCAGCTTTCTCCAACAATTCACTCAACACTACCACCTCAGTCGGTAGATAGCAGCCTTTTCCTGATTCAGACTCACTCACACATTCTAGTGTCCAAACCCCACTGGGACTTCCACAGTATTTACCACAGGATTGTTTCATTGCCTGCACATGTAAGGCTACAGGAACTTCAGCATCATTAACTGAGTTAAGGCCACTGTTTCATACACTGCAGCACTCGAGGCACAAAAGGCACAATAGGGAAGAAAATGTATATAAAGACTTGCTTTGATAGGCATAATGGTACGTAAGTTGGCCTATAAAAATGTTAGTGTAATATAGAGGCAGATTAATCAAGGCTATATAACAACTTATTAGTCCAATCGTTCATACACTTGTGGGATGATTGTCTAGCTGTCTTGGATTATGCCTGCATGTGCATAAAGGCTGTAACAGCATCTAGAGCTTAGGCTGTGTTTACATTGGCGATTCAAATATTTAAATTATTTATTTATTGTTCATTTATATTCTTGTTTTTTTATAATCCATGCATGTTAAGAAGATCTTATCTTTCTAATAGCAAGCAGGACATGCAAAAACCAAAAGAAAATGGATTTTTTTTTCTTTTGAAAAGAAATGAACTTCAGATCCAAATCACTGGAAAAACCTGATATAATTCCCAACAATTCATTAGCCAAATTGTGTTTTAGAATACAACATCTTCCTGTGATCATCTACCTTGAATTGCCCCTATGCTTTAATTGCACGGAGGCATCTAGAGCTTAGACTTGACTAAGACTTCACATCTGCAGTGTCTGCGTCGAGCCAAAAAAGAAAAAAGGAAGGGGAGAAAAAGGCACAAACAGCTCTCTCACCACCCCAGAGGAAAAGTAGCGCTTTGAAGTGACTTGCAGTGACTACTTCCCTCTCTGTCTCTGGCACATGGGGACGACAAAACTGTGCCGACAGCCATGACCACAGTGTGCTGCTTGTTTATGTGTGTATGTGTGCCTTTTTTTTTTTTAAGATTATTTTTTGCATTTCTGTTTTATTAGATAGGTACAACAGAGCGACACAGGAAACTCAGGGCAGAGAGAGGGGATGACTCGCAGCAAAAGGCACTGGCTGGAATTGAACCCAGGACGCCGCGCTCAATTGTAAGCAGTACCCGCTCTGCACGGTGAACCACCAGGGCGCCCTGAGTGTGCTGCTTGTTTACGAGGCATAAACAGTTTGAATGTTTGTGGGGGAATCTACTGTGTATGTGCACACAGCAGCCATTATGTACACACAAACATTCCCACCACCACTATGATACTGAGCTGCACCGGCTTTTATCCGGTCTGTCTTGACTATCTCATAGCTTTCTTAAAAATCCCTAAATCTATCGGCTACAGATTGGAGTGTCAAGCGTAATCAACAAAACGGTCACGACTTTCACCTGCCTTTAACTATTGAACTACATTTCATAGAAATAAGAACCATTGTGCACTGGTATGACTCATGTAAAGGAACAGAAAAAACAGTCCTCATTGTTCACAGTCCCAAAGTGAGACATGACATACAGTTACACAGGAATAGACTACAAATGCATAATACTGGCTGTTCAAGGTCTGCCGCTAGCTGCCTGCGCTCTGTTGTTGAGGAGACGTTCCACTTGTCATGTCAGTCACACAGCCAGCGAGGCCGAGTGGTGATATAGGATGAAACGGTAATGCGAGTTAACTGTGACAGTTTTAAGGGCAGGATGTATGAGAGGTAGCCTTGCGGGCTGAGTCGTGTAGGGCAGACTGGAAGGCAAAGCACGACTAAGAGAGCCTGACAGGCAGGTTAAAATGTGACGACCTGATTAAGCAGAGTTCACCGGATGGATCTTTACTTGCTGGAGTGTTTTAGAGAGCGCCTCCTGGATTTTTGAGTGTGGGAGATGGCGAATCCTCTGGACTGTCAAGGACACTGAAGGAGTCTGAGGGGTGGTTCACAGCGGTGTTGATAAGTGGGGGGATACGGGGCAAACGTCTCACCTCGAGCTCTTCATCCTGAGGGTCAGAGGCGTAAAAAAAAATTGTCTCCATGCTGAGAGAAGGGAGTTGGAATTGCATTTCATCAAGTAATAGCATACACAACTCATCAAATTATACAGAAAGTGGTTAAAAATGCAACATGGATGATTTTAACTGAATGGACAACCATCATATGAAATGTTATGACAATCATTTGCTCTATGCTTTGTGGCACTTGTACACGTCTGCTGCTAAATACTGGGATCATTTTCTTTCCTGTCTCTTACAGTATGAACAATGCTTGAGATTCTTATGTAATTTATCAGATTGTATTGTCCATTTTTTTCTTATAATGAGATCATGACTGTAAAAGCCTGGGTTTTTCCTTTATTGGAATGCATATTCACTACTTCTATGGCAGCAATATATTAATGTAAAAACCTTCACAGCAGCTGCTGAGGAAGACCTTGTCTCAAAACCAGTGTATTCAACACTAACGCTGCTAAAGATGCAAAAGCGAGAGCTGACTATATTCTCTTTTTGCATTTCACTCATGATTTACAGTCACTCAAATTACAATCTTCTAATCCAGGGTTGTTCAACTATTGTTAAAAGCATTACAGCGGCTCCAGTGTGTATAAGCCTACTTAACCAAAAGATGAGTAAAAACATGTCTTCCCTCGTCTTTGTCTGCTACATCTTTCTGTCTTACTAGTCACTGCTTGTAATGCTGGTGGATCTAGGAAATGAGGCTCATTCTGCTGCTGCAAACTAAATCACTTTGGATCCAGAACAGCACATGTATAATTTAACAGAGTCATACCCAAAAGTGAAAATGTAACCTGTAATATGACAAGTGTAAAGTATAAACTCTTACAAAGGGTGGAAGCACACTACAAGAGTACAACTAACCAGCCTGTCCCACAAAAATTGGTATAATTATAAACCAGAGGTGTTTTCTAATTGGTCGAAATAACCTTAAAATGTGGCTACATGCTTAATTAGTACAAGAGATCCAGTAGTGTGAGTCCACCCTTATGGTCAGAGCTCCGCACCGTGTCAGCAGTCTCCTCCCCCTCAGTGTGATCTCCATAGTGATTGTACAGCTCCATGTCAGACAAAGCACTCTCCACCGCCTCCTCCTCATAGTCAGTGTGGTAGTCTGACTCCTCTGATGGAGGACAGAAAAGCCGTGAGTGCAACAGGTGGGTGGTGGGTGAACGAGAGGGAACAGGCGGAGTGGAGAGGAGGTGAAAGATGAAGGCGGACAGACGGGGTGAGGGAGCCAGTGAGGGAAAAGGGGTGAGGATGTGGAAGGTTGTAAGAAGTTCAATGGAGATTAAATGAGGAAGAACAGGGAGGATGGAGATGTGTAAGTACAAGCGACATGTTGAATTAAAAGAACTATAACAGCACAGTAACCATCAATACATGCCGTCATTAAAGGAAAATCCAGCATAAATCAAATTAAGTGTTTAAAAACAGGGATTTGGCGTGTTTAAATGTGGAATCACTTAAAAATGCTTGTTTTTGACAGATGGGTTTATTAATCTTTAGCATTAAATTGATCAAAACATACCACAACCAAGACACTGACTGACTGATTAGACAACTACTACTATTTTAACTATCACTATTATTTTATTTAAATAACTGTTTTGTTTTGCTTGTTTGTTTTTTTTTTTGCACTCTCATTTTCAGCAAAAACTACCCTATCTGTAACTGTAACCCAACACACTGTGTTACAGTGTTACATCACCCTTAAGTAATCAGGCTAATGTGCTAATTTGGCACTAGAAAAACCTCCCCCATTATACTGAGAACAAATTAAAACAATTGTCCTGTTTAATGAAGCTAAAAAATGTTTTTCAGTTCCTCTAGTATCTAGTTCACTGTATTTCTAAAATCCAGTTTTGGTTTAAAAAGTGTCCAAAAAGAAAGAGCTGTCTACAGAAACTCGTCGGTCAGTTGTTGCTTTGAGAGATGAAGGCTATTCCAAAATTGCCAAGAAACTGCAGAACTCATACAAAGGTGCACACTACTGTCTTGAAAGAAAAGAGCAAATTGGATCAAACCAGGACAGAGAGAAGTTGAAGGCCTGTTTAATGAAGCTGTCTGGTTAAGAGACAAACGAGGTGTCTGTTTTTCAAACTAGACACTCTGATGTACTTGTCCTGTTGCTCAGTCGTTTATCTGGTTCTTCCATTTTTTTCTGTCCTGGTTAGATCCAGTTCGCTCTCTTCTTTCAAGACAGAAGCATACAAACTGGCAAATGTGTGAGCCTACAAAGAAGCCCTTGCTCATTTATTTTTAGGGGGCTGGCATTAAAACCTGAGAGCTAATTTATTTTTCCAATTCAACACCTTTGCTGAGCAGAGAATATTTCTCAGTGACATATCTGAAATCACTTTTGACTAGTTAGCCACCAAATACCAAAAATACAACATCAAACAACATAAGGGCACAATAGGCCCGATGTAAATCTAGGGTTCTGCAAGTTTCAACAAGATAAATTCAAGACTTTTAAAGACCCTTTAAGACTATTCTGAACGCGATTTAAGACCTATTTCACATCTATAAAAGTATAAAGGATCCCTGTCCAGAGGTCGCTGACTGGCATTGTAGGAGTCAGTGTTGTTGGTGCAAAATGGGTCGCGCTGCATGTTCTCACGTGAATTCTGACCAGGCTGCACAGTTTTGTGTTACTGAGCATTGGTTCTGTGTAGATTTCGTTTTGTAGTTGTGTGAAATCGTCATCAACACAAATTTTTCCCAAAAACTCCCAAATTTAAAACTGAGACTGAAGTTAATGCAACTTTATAAAAGTAACCTCATAATCCAATCAGTTTTTAAGACCTATCAAAATCTTATCTAAGACATTTTGAGGCATTTTAAGGCCTACAAATCAGATTATTGGATTTTAGACTTTTAAGACCTACAGAAACCCTGAAATCACCAGTCCCTGTTTTAGACAGCATTAATGTGTATTAGACTGAAATTTTCCTTTAAAAACACTTTCACTAAATTCCTTCATTTATGATACTCTCAACAGACATAAGGGTGCATCTTAACATGGTTTCAAAATGTAATTTGAATCTGTAAATTGTATTTTATTTGTTGCCATATAAATATTTATTTTTAGTTGAAATGCAAAAGATAAGTTAACTGTATTTATATATAGTATGTATGATATGCTAAAAAATACCGTACACAAAAAATACATTTCCACCTCTCTGTGAAACCTATTAATTTGACAGAAAAAAAGGCCCATCTTACAGAGTTCCCCCACCCCAGCCAACACACACAAACACACACACACACACACACACACACACACACACACACACACACACACACACACACACACAAGGACACAGGAGGTGGCAGAGGATTAGTATACTGTACTTTCACCAGCATACTAGAATTGAGGAAGCAGAATCACAGCCCTGCAGATGATATGCGTGTGTATGTGTGTGTGTGTGTGTGTGTGTGTGTGTGTGTGTGTGTGTAAATATAAAAAGCCCAACTACAGCTTTGTAATTAAGCTCAGTATAATTACTCAGCTCCCCCACCTCTGAGCAGAAGGTAACAGAGCGCCTTCTGAGCATTTATTTTTCTACTGTAACTGTCAGTCAGGCATGTGAATTTTTTTAGACTGAGTATGTATGAAATATCAAGGCCACGTTATTTCAATACAGGAAATACATCTTTGGGTAAACTGATAGATTGTGAAAGAACTCCAATTAAAGCATTAACAGTTTCAGGGGATTTGAACAACATGAACATTGCTTTGAGCCATCAAGTTGTTTGGACTTATTCCTATGTCACATGAATGAAACATGAACTATAAATATTACTTGTTTCTAGCAAAGTGTGGCATGATGGGAAAGCAAAGAAAAAGAGAAAATACTTAATAAAACAATATTCTGATCTCCCAGTTTTCACTAAATCCATAATGTCTGAAATGACACAGCTGTATCTTGCCGGCCATGTCTCCGTATTTCAAATCAGATAAATATTTTGCCCCTTAAAGCCAGAGAAGTATAGTGGTATAGTTAAGCTTCAGTGCTCTCAGACTCCAGCAGCGCCCAAAGAAAGACAGTGGGAGCGTGATCAAGGCCGTGGATGTGAGTGAGCATGTTGGTGCTGATAATTTTACCGTCCACCAGGGGAGGTTTGACAGGCTCGATGCGGGACACAATCTCTGCCAGGTCAGTGAAGGAAGCATTGGGACACGTCACCACCTGAAAGAGCATACGCACACACACACACTCAAAATTAGACTAGACAAACAGCTGGAGGGACATTTACATCTTAAATACTCATAAAAAAACCTGTAACTTAAATCTGAAACCAAACGTGAAGCTGTAGAGCTCAGTATGTTCTTGATATTATTTCGTCATTCACCAAATTTCTCCTTTCTTTCCTCCATGCACCTCTGGTTCTCTGTTTTGTTACTTAGGGGTGCCTGTCTTAACTTGTTTCAGCATCCCTCTCTTCTTCTACTCCTTATACTTTCATCTATGTTGTTTCTCAGAGTAGGGATAAATATCTTTGTCCCATAATCCTCTTCTCTGCTTTGGTGCATCCTGTTTTCTTTTACATTGTTGTTCTGCTTAGGGGTCAGATTTGGTAACAAGGAAAATACGTTCCTCTGTATTTCAGGAGCACGCTGACTCGTACTGTATGTTTACTATTAAATTTATGAGTTAAACATTTTTTTTTGCAGTGCTTTCAGGTTTCTGTCTTTTTGTTACCAAGTGGTCCAGCACACTGATGCCACTCTCACATCATATCAGATTTACCTAAATAAGAACGGCTGACTGATTTAAAAAAAAAAAAAAAAAAAAAAAACTTTTGTTGTCAGCCTTGTAGAAGTTATTATAAGTGGGATGTGTCATTTTTGTGGGAGAGCAGCAGTCTGCCTTCAGAGGTGTATCACGCTACCGTGAAGCAAGAAAACAAAATTATGAACAAAATCAATCTGCATGATGACAAACTAGGAAAATAACTGTAATCATTCTTTGACTCTGTATCGCCCTTCCTTACATTGTTGTTGCTTTGGGTTTTGTGGAACTCCTCCTGGTGTCTGTCCTTTAACATTTTCTCCACCACTCCACTGCGACCCCACACGTCAAATACAGTCTTACCATGCTGGTACCCGACCTCCTACATCGTTCGGACGAACACACAGAAACAATCACATATCAATATTATTTTATTTGCTGCTGGCCACAATGAGTATTCCCTACTGAAGTGATACAGGTATAAAGAATAAAAGAAAATAATTATGAAATGATCAAAACTATGTAACATTTTGTCTGAACTTGTCTACAAAATGTGCTATATCAACAAATATTAGAACAAACAAATATTAGACGACACACAAGGCAAAGACCAGAATTTGAGAGTAAACAAAACAAAAATGAGAGTCACATAAACAAATCATGCCACTCTCAGACTTACAGCGATCTCATCAAACTTGCCAAACTCCAGCGTGCGGTATCTGTCGATGGGAGGTCTGATGTACTCGCAGTAGTCACTGTTCTTCACTGACTCCAGCTGCCTGACGCAGCACACGTAGGCCAGCCGTGTCTGGATCTCTGCCATGTTCAACACCTAAGACCACAGGCCAAACCAATACTGAGATACGTCACTACAAATGAATGAAAATGTTTTATGTGAAACTTTTTTTTTTATTAATATTTTTCCTCAGACAACTAAACTGAAAGAGTGTAGAGATTAACAGACATTAAAAGTCACACCCTCAAAATATCCCCTCATTACTCATAACATTTAGCATTCATTGTGACCTTTTATTATTAAAATACATTCTCAAACAATATTGCATTGTTATGATTTATATTCTACTCCATCTCATCCCCTACCTTGACTTTTTCAGCCAGAGGATTGAGGCGTTTCCATAGCAGCCACCAGCCTGAGAGCGAGTCGCCATAATTGGTGAGGTTGGTTTCATCCTGGCTGCCCACGTCAATAGCTATCACTACTTTGGCTCCCATGGAGCGCGCCACATCAGCTGGGAGCGTGAGAGGAAACAAAGGAACAGAGGTGGGACAGGAGACGACATGAAGAGAGGGCCTGATATTTACACCTCACTCATATCAGCAGGATACAGTGTGTTACAAACGGTCATTGGAAAGTAATGCCAGAGATGAAAAAAGCGGCATTTGCCTCACTAGACTGCATTATTATTATTGGTTTTTAATTAAAGATTATTTCAGTGTCTGTTATCCTACTGATGCATCTTACCAAATATTAATTTCCTTTCTGTGGGAACAAATTAGTTCCACACTGTATTATTAGCCATTTAAGGCTGAAATTAATTGAAAGTTATGCATTTACAGAAAATATAGCAATCTGACAGATACAGTGACTCCATGAAGACAACTAAATAACTTGGTATGATTGCAGACAAAGATACAAATTGATACTGCAGGTGTACAGCGACCTCGCCACTGAGCCAAACTCAGCCCCGCTCCCTTCTGGAAATGACAAAAGAAACTTCCCACCAACTTCCCCAATTAAGACAGCAGAGTCATTCCTTATGTTCCCATAGCATCATAACTCATTAGGAAACTGTTCAATCCTTGGATAGTGTTAATTTCACACATTATTTCTGATTAATCAATGCAATTTAAATTTAAAAAATCAAATGAATAATCAGTACACCAAACTCCATGAATGATCAAATAACACAGTCCATTGAAAATCCTGATAAAATAGTGAAATGACACTAGTGACAACAGTGACTAACCAAGTATGTCACAGCAATGAGAGAGAAAGAATGCTGAGGTATGTAGGTAAAACTGAAAAGACGCAACAGACCTGGTAAGTTGTTGATGTAGCCTCCATCCATCAGTAGGTGTCCATCTTTGGGGTCGCAGAGAGGAGGGAGGTACCCAGACAGAGACATGCTGGCACGCACATACCGCCACAGAGAACCTCAGGCAGGAAAGAGGCAGCTATTTAAATTTTACGCCCGTAAAGAACTCTGTATTGAGTTTAATGCACTTGAACTAAATCAAAAGAAAATTGAATTTACCATTATAGCAGCTAAGGAGCCACTAACGGCCTGGAGGAAGCAATAGGTGAGGGAAAGAGCGTGGCTAAGTATACTTACCATCAGTGTGAACTCTCATAGCAGAAGCAGAGATATCAGTGGTAATGTTGAAATATGGGATCCAAAGGTCCTGAACACACAGCAGGTTACATTACAGTGGCACATCAACATAACAGGCCCACAAGATAATATTATTTACCACCACTAGATATTTTTGGATGCCAATCCCCTGAAGCTAGTTGATTGCCATCTCTGTGCCCTCTTCATTAGCCCCCATTTAAATTCTGAAACCAATGGTTGGAGCTTTTAACTCTCGCTCACCTCAATCTGTTTACCCTTGAAGACATTGCTGATGCTGGAGTTGAAGGCAGCGCCGGAGAACATGGAAGTGACTGGGTAGGTCAAATCCAGAACCTTCTTAAACACCGATGTCATCTCCTACAGGGAAAGTAAGAAAAGGTCAAAAAGCTTTCTTGCATCTAGACACAACTACAAGATCCCAATCACCTATTTTTTTAGGTGCAAAGAAGCATTCATGCTTCTGAAAGAAGGGGTTAAACTGGGTGGAAAAGAATATTTAGCAGCTCTGGGCATTTTGATTTGTTTTTGTGGGTATGTTTTTGTTGAAGAAAAACGTTTTCCTCTTATAAAAAATCTTGTGAACAGTGTGCATTGGGATTGGAGGTATCAACAGGCCAGTCACCAACCCATTTCTGTGATCCTGTCCAGTCTGGAAACCAAGCAGTATTTTTGCTCAGATGATTTTGCTTGGCACTAATGGATGGCATAGTTTGGGAAAAAACAAATAAAGTCAGCTACTTACTTAAATGAATGCCCATTAAATTTACCTCATAAAATATTTATTATGCATTTACTATCTCTTTGTAAAATGATAATGATAATAATTCTATAAAAGTAAATGGGGACTATACTGGACAATAGCAGAGGTGTTATGCCATTAGAAAGGGCTGGATGGCCAGGAGGACAATAACCCTAAACCTGCATCAAAACTATCCCGGGCCCATTCGAAGTCCAAAGAAGAGCACGGAAGAGCTGACTAGCATGACTTTCCCTCCACAGTCTGCAGACCTCAACCCCACTGAACATCTTCGGGAACATTTGAAAAGAGAAATGTCAAAGCTCGCTGTATAATCACATAACTCACATAATTCTGGGACAGTCAAAACAAGTGCTTTAATGTGTTTTCTAAAATTCTGCAAAACTTTTAAAAGAGCGAATGCACGCAGTCATTAAGGAAAAAAAATTTGACTTATACTGGTGAGACATTATGTAATCTTGTTTGAGAAATGCCATTTGAATAAAAATCTGCATTATTTTTTGGCAAATAAAACAAAAGTATTACAACCGAAATATCACTCTACATACCCCTGCGCCCAATACATCATGCACACAAACACAAAGTTCAGGGGTAAGCTGTTATGGTGGAGGAACATAAGTCAAGTAGAGGTCAAGGTCAAGAAGAGGGAGAAGGAGGTCGGTCATCTTTATAAAGACTTCAGACTAAAACCAGACAGGAATTACTTAAAAAAGCTGTTTTGTTCAGGAGTGCAGCTTCTCTATTTTGGATACAAACATCAGTTTACAAATGGGTCTGATATTATGAAGTTATCCGACTGTGGGATGTTAATTGGGTTTCTTAAGGAGGGGTTGAACTAATGCATGTTTAGAGACGGTCAGAGGCCAATGAGCTACTGATGGACAATATACTGGGCCTAATTGTCTGAAAGACTGTTTTTAAACGTCTGGCTAAGAGAATGTCAGGGGGGCAGATAATGGGCTCAAAACAATCAAACATGATGGTCAACCTAATATTCATGACCTTGTTAATGAAGAATATGTGGAATTCTCTGTAGATTCCAAACTAGAGCTGAAACGGGGACTGATGACTTCATTAAGGGATGCTGAATAGACTGGAGTTTTGTCCTTGCATCCTTTATTACATGCCTTCAAGTATTTAGCAAAGAGGTCTTTCCAAAGGTCAAATGAAACTTGTGATATGTCTTTTCTGTTTGTCCTCTGCCTTTCTGCAGTCTTCTCTTTCGACCATGACTGAAATCATGTAGAGAGACTGCAGCTTTGATGCTCCCTTTTTTAGAGCAGCAACTGAGCTGAGAATTAATAAGCAACACATTAAAAAGAGAGATTAGTCCCTCGGTATCTGAAAGGACTGAAGAAGCTTTGATATTGTATGTATTGGGCGCTAATGTGAAGGTGTCAGACAATTTACGGGCAGCCGCTGAGTTAAGACAGGGGGAGCAGACAGGTGAACTGAATAAAAGGGTGGGATGAGGCATATAAGCATCATACACAACCATATTTTGATCACATTTTTTTTAATTTTTTTTTAAGTCAAAAAGGGACAGGCCAAAAAACAGAACTAGATTACAGATCTGTGTGTTGGGCCATTTATAGATTGAAAAGATTAAAAGATTAAAAGAGTCAACAAGATGCATAAACTACTCTGAATATTAAATTCATCAAGGATTAAAATCCTGTCATGATACAGCATAAATTTATGAATAAACACTTTGCTCTGCTTGGGTGGCTGATGAATTAGGGCATAACATATGGCTTTGCCACTTACACAAAGGAATCCCAAGGAAGAGTACAAGACTATGAAAATAGCAGTAGACTTTAGATGATTTTTATGAATTACTGTTACTCCACCATACAATGTGGGCAAATGGATAAGAACGATCCTGAGGAGTGGTTCCACTGTTTTGTACAACATAAACTTCAACACATTACTCACTAAATGCATGTATGTTGCATGCAAAAAAGTCAAGAACAATTTTCACCATGAGCAATCAAAGCATTGTGCTGCTTCAAACAGGTCTGAAGCTGCACAATGCTACCAGACCATACAAAGCAGAGTGAATATTACTAAGTCGGAGCTTTCAACAGATCACAGTGTTCAAACAGTTATTCCCAAACAATGTGAATACAGCCCCAAATCTGAATAGATAGTCTGGTAATTGTCAATGAAAACTGAGCACAAGAAAAAAAATGGAAAAATAAATGTTCCACCTCCATATTTGTTTTGGTTGTGTGTCATGTGGTGTGTTCCCAGCCTAAATGTGAATGCTCAGTTAATGAAATAAAGCAAATCAAGTCATCATCAGCTGTTAATACGGTGTTGCTTGGTATTCCATAACCAGTATCAGCCTTAAATACACAACATGTTTACAACTACTGGCTATGTATTGACTCACCATTGCCCACTCTCTAGCCCTCATCCTCATGCGACTGTGGCTGCGGTCCTCAGCATACAAAGCCCCCATGAGGGAGCCGATAGATGTGCCGCCAACAAGGTCCACTGGGATGCCCGCCTCACTGAGAGCACGCAGTATCCCCACCTGAGAACAGCCCCTGTGAGGGAGGGAGGACAAACAAACACGAAGAGAGGAGAAGGTAAAAGACAGGCAGGCAGAAAAAGGAAAGCGAAAAAATTGATTATTTTCATGCTGACCTCTTTATAGTCACCACACATGTACAGACAGGCAGGCTGGGATACTCAGACTCAGCAGTGTGATTCAGGTCAAAGGAATCTTAATTGACCATTTGCAACATTTCTTTAAACTCCTGCTCCCCCTTAGTTACTGTTGCTATGTCAGACAAACTTTGAAGACAGACGGAACTACCTGCTGCTATCTGCGTCAGACGTTCACCAACAACACCTTTTTACTGCATTATGTTCTTGTCAAATGTCAAACTGCTGCAACAAAAGCCAAACTCTAACATCCTCAATGCAATGTCAAACCCGGGCATCTGCTGCTCTGTCTGAGCAACAATGTCGGACGATGTAGAATCTATGGGAAGATACTAAGCGTGGACTGATGGCTTGCTGTGTCAATGATTATTTTGCAAATGGACAACTGTGATGATAATTATTACGTCTGTGGATGCCACAGACATCATAATTGGAAGAACCACTAGTGAGCAAGGTGGGTGCCCATACAGCAACAATAGAAAGGATTATAAAGTGTTTTAAATTGGGCAGCAGGCAACTTAGGCTGTCAGTCAAATGAAGGGGCAGGAATTGCCTCTACAAACCACTGAATGTAAACATAATAACCTATGTAAACATTAATGTATTCAAATATTTAGTCACCAGGGTCTAACAACACACTGTATAGGTGAAATTATGAATGTAAACAAATCCACATTGTTCTTCACGTGTGGAAAGCACAGATCCTAAGATCCCATGAAAGAGAAACCAGAACTCAGTTCATGTATGGGTCTGACAAAGAGAAAATATAGGTTGGTGTTGCACAAGGTGAGTTGGTGACAAATGCTGACAAAATACCCACTGGTAACAACTGATGCTCCATTAGAAAAGGTAGCAATCAAAATCAGAACCAGTGATGAGATATGGCCGTGATCAAACATATTTTATCACTATACTTGCTGCAATCTACTGGAATCAGACTGTTTTTGAAATTTCTGGCATGCTGATGCACGGTACAGTCCAGCACAGCACCCTCAGCGCACTAGGCACCGATTCAGACTTGTCACACACAAGTCTTATGCTTTAGTCCTACAGCCAAGAGAAAAAATACACAGGGAAAAACACTTATATTCTGACTTGTGCCACATTTCCATGCAACTCCTAACTGGGCAGTGAAGAGGAGAATATTTTAATTATCCTTCCCTTGCACCTGCCCACTAAGTTGCCCAGTTTCAGACATCACTATGTTTTGCAGACTGACGGTCTCAGCAAGTCTGTCACATTCTCTTCAAGAGAAGCACTTATTCTGAAGTCCTAAAGAGAAACATGTTGTAGATCCAACAGGCTAGAAACTGTGATGAATATCCAATAACATGCGAGTCTTTTATTAATTAGCATTAGTATAGAGACTAGCATGAATGCATTGTTTCGTAAGCCTTTTATAGGCTAATTTGTGTTTTAATGTAATTTGATTTCAATATCAAGTGCTATTATTTGGAAATGGCTTGTGGTCTAAGAGGTTGCCTATACTGAATACAATATCAATTTAGCTAAATGAAACTAAACTGTGGTCTTTATTGTGAGCACGGAATTCAAGCCTAATTGTAAACACACAGTGGCTGCTGTACTTCTGCCACCTTTTCTCCAGAGCAGACATGGTGTGGTAGAAAAGTTAGAATTAAAAAGATACTGGGGAACACCTCATTTTGGGGAAACTCTATCCCACATGCATGGCTGCATGAAAGATGTCTAGCGAGAGCTTTGACACACAGTCAAGGCTTGTGTGTGAATGCCAACCTGTACAACTTTGCAGATAAATCCATTCTACATGTGCTTATCTTAATCCTGAATACAGGCCTAAGGCTTGTTAATCAAAATAATATACCAGTAAGGCAAGAAAAGTAGCTACCCCCCAGAGAGTGTTTACAGGAAGAAGGCAAGAAATGTTTTTTGCCTTTTAAGAGCACAAATTTCTCACATGTAGAATGTTTGTGAATATATTAGCTTCCAGCAATTCACACATAAATTCACAAGTAATGAGTCATTTTTCTATTGATGGAGTCATTAAAGTAAAAAAGCTCCCTTGAATACACTTAGGCTGTGAGATAAGTGTAGAAATTTACTTTTCTGGTGTACCTACTTTCTCTCAGCTCGCCTCATCTATGACTTGCACCCACCCGTGAGAAAGGGAAATGAACTCATCGATTTCAGTTTAAGGTGGGTGTAAGGGCATATAAACAGCTTGAAAATGTGATCATTCGGGTATGGATTATATATGAAGGTGGAGAAAGCAACAGCAGTAGATACATTGCTCCTTGCTCAAAATGCAACATGTGCTGTGGCTGCAATGCATTTCGGTAAGCAGTATTGAGGCTACAATTAGAGGAAGAACTGATCTCAAAACTTGACATTTACTGTCAATGTTATAGATAAATGTCACTGGAGGAGCGCTGGAAGTATCTCGACATGACATCATGTTGTCTACGTTTAGCCAGATATCCACAGGAATAAAGAAATACACAACTGAACAACAAAACGGGCTTCTTCTTCTTATTTTTTTTTTCTTTTTTGGTAAATAGTTTTAGGGTGTATTTTTCCTTTAACAATACACTCAAAACATATATAAAAAGTCTGTGTGGGTTACCTGGCCCCTCCCCCTCCCAGAATGAGGGCAATTGCATTTCCAGTGAGGACCCGAGCCAGACGGGAGAAGTCTGAGTGGCGGTCTGCAGGCTTCTGGAAGACACGCTGATACATCTCCCTCTGAGAGAGAGGAAAGACAAGAGTTATGAAATTAGAGAGAAGGAATGAGAGGGTTAGAGGGATGAGGGAGACACTAAAGAGGTGAAACAAGAGAGAGAAACGGAAAGAAGGAATAAACAAGCGCGCGTATGTGCATGTATGTCTATCTGTGTGTGTGTGTGTGTCCTTATACAGTTTGGATATGTTATGTGAATCCTTTTAGAAGTAATGTGCCTTTTTGTTATAGGCCACTCCCATTGCCACGCCCCCTTTTAGCCAATTGGCATGAACACAAACACACACCTTCACACAAACACATTTGAACTCCACACCAAATTTCAGACTCCTAGGACGAAAACTGTGGCCGCCAAAAAGGGTGGGGAAATTTTTGTGGACTGACCGACCGACAGAGCGAGCTACAGAGCTGCTGGTCGCAGGTTAGGCCATGAGAAAATATTACGAGAGGCTGACAGAGGGGAAAAACCAGATGAAGAGGAAAAAATGCAATTTTTGCCCATCTCTGTATTACTCTGTGGTTAAATTCTCCATGCCTACCAGTTTGGGCAGGCTCCTCTTGGAGAAGACCCTGCGGGGACAAGAAAGGTGGAGGTGTCTGGAGATCCAGCTGCGCATATTGAGCCAGTCCACAGTTCCTTTGGGTGGGGGTCCGTCCTCCCTGTGCAAAAGGACCAGCTGCTTCTGGGCACGCACTGCACTTCCCTCCAACATCCGTTCCAGCTGGAAAAACAGCATCAAGCACAACTTTTTCAGAATGTTGAACACACTTGAATTTTGAGCACTAGACCAACAGATAAAACAATTTTGCACCAGCTCATAAAAAAGTTTCTAGTCACTGCTAGAGACTGGTGATAATTCAACAGCATGACTAAAGGAGTGACAAGAGGCCAGCACTTGTATTGACTTAGTAGTTAATGTTCATTTTTAGAACAATAAGGATGCAAAATCAATTTTCATTGAATTTTCAGTGAATTTTCATTCATTAGTCAGCCAGCCCACAGGCCAGTCTATGTTTTGTATGTGTTTGTCCTTTCTTTCTTTTGGTGACTTCTTTCTTTTGGTAACTTTATAAGTTGATGTGTCTAGTCCTTCCTTCCACCAAACACCTTAAAAAACAAAGGACTTGCCCCCCTGCTATCGTCTGGGAGACAGTTCCGTGCACCCCTCTGCAAGCCTAATAGGAGCCCATGGTTTTTTATTAATGTCAGACAGCACTCTACCTGCAGACTGCCATCTTGACAAATTACATTCTATCTACTTTTAAATTTTGTCGCTACTTCCTTCGTTCAAGCAGATTCCACACTACCAGTTGCAAAGACTTTCTTGAACATTAAGACCACCAGGGACCCTCAGAAAAAAAACAAGTTCTTTTAAACCCTGCACCCAAGTCATACTGTGAAATGGAATTACTTCTCAAGTGGCTCGACAAATTCGTGAGTTGTCTATGGTGACAAAGATTATGAAACTGAGTCTTGAATGGTGCAGGCATAATGGGCCACAAATACAGCTATGTATGCTGGGTGGTTTAGGTGACATTCCTCTACCACAATACAAATGTCCGCTGTCCCGAAGGCTAAGCTGTTCCCAGTCAAAGGGTGTTCCACCAATTTCTGGGCCCCATGCAAAAGCCAATTTTTGGGGCCCCCACCAGAGCACTTTTTTTTGTTTGTTTATCTTCAAAAGGTCACGTGCCCATATTAATTAAAGCTGGAAAGTTTCACAAAATTATATAGCTAATGTGTACAACAGCTCATCAATCTAATGATTTGCTGTCATGAATAATCGCTTATTGGTTCTATATGCAGAAATAATTCTATATGATTTAGGCAAAATTATTACATTTCTTCAATACACTTCAGCAGCTATTACTAAATCATGTATTCTGGTTTCTGTGAATCCCCTAAGTTATGTACTCAACCTTTCACTAACAATATGGTCTGAATCAATTAGCCACTCAGGGCTACTAGCTATGTAGCAACAAATCAAGACCATTTTCAGAAAAGGGGGAGTCAGAAGGGTGTGAGGGCCCAATCTTATTTTATAGACCCACAAATCAACTTGTAATCTTATTTATTTTACTAAATATCCATACTAAATTAGTCTACTTTACATAAAACTGCAATATTTAGGCATTTCAGTTTCAAGTCTTAAGGGGCCCCTCCACTTTCAGGCCCCAGGTAGTCAGTCCCCTTTTCCCCCCACTGGGCCGCCCCTGTTCACGGTCATCATATTGCTGTTAGCACCTATAATTTTATTCATTTTTTTTTCTAGCTGCGGCCACTGTAGTTAATGTAAATGAAACACTGATGCATATATATTTTGCATAATCTGGTTTTACGAGAATTAAAACTCCTAATCTTGTCAGTATCAGTGTTATATTTTACCCATTGAGCCAAAGGAAAAAAAAAACTCCTTTAATGAAACAGTTTTCGAAAAGAATTATATTCTAGTCCACAATAAATAATGGCTCATCATGTGTTAGCACTTCCTGGTTCTAAATTTCATTCTAGCCTTCCTGAACTTCAGAGGAGTCTAATAAAGGCTAAATAGTCAGAAAGGAAGGTCATAACTGCCACCTATCCCAGACCACTGCATGTCTGCTCACAATCAATAGGTCCTCTGCCAAAGGTTTAGTGTTTGAGCAAGGTGAGAAGCTACGTGTGTGTAGATAAAATCAACCCAGAGCTATGAGTCATTCTGCACCTAAGCAAATATTGATCCATCTTTCCATTTCTGCCCTCGTCTCCCGTTGAAAGCGAATACATTCTTCTCCTTTCCCCATGCCCACTTTTCCCCGCGAAGGCAATTACCTCCCCTTCATCAGTCAGACTTGCTTCTCTTTTCCCTCCCTTTCTCCTTCGTCCGTACCCACGGCTCTCTCACTTCTGCCGTTTGCCCCGGGGTCAAATACAAACAATTTACAGCCACTGTGACCATTAAGCTGGATAAACACATGGGCAGAACAATGATTCAAGGGCATAATGATCAAAAATGACCTGTGTCCTCTATCAAACATCAACCTGCTCTGCCAAGATCATGCATGCTTAGCAACTGCCACACTCACACACTGCAGACTAAACAAGCCTTTATAATCAGTAACAGCTGATGTGATGATTTTTCTGGAGTAAAATCCAGAGAAGGGTTAGGGCATTTGAGATTTTATGGTCATCGGTGACCCATAACTTTGAGCATTAACAGGCTGATGCTCTTACTCAGCTCCAGCTGTGCCAGACAAACCTGTCAAACAGAGACTGGATTGCTGCGGATGCTCGGCTTCCCACAGCTGCCTGTGGAGCTTATTCACCTCTCACCTCCCCGCCTCCGTTTTCCAACCCTCCCCTCACCTCCACTCAACACCTCACCTCCCCAACTGCTGGGTCCTGCTCCCCAAGTCCCACGATGATGATGCAGTCGGCCTGACGGATGCAGCGCTGCGTCCAGGGGGTCAGTGTGTAGTCTGTCTGGTAGAGAACAATACGATGGATGTCCTCCTGTTGGCCCAGCCAGCTGGACAGACGGTACTCATGGACACTATAAAAGAAAAAAAAGTCTACTCATGGCAGGCAGCATTGCTTAGTTGGCAGCACACTGTAGGTCTATTTTCTCACCATGCCAGTAAAGCATACTTGAACTGAATTTAATGAGTGAAACAGAGAGAGAAAAGCTCAAAAAATGAACCAAACGGCAGTGAGAAAAACAGAATAAAAGCTTATCAGACTTTTGAAATGCAATATTTGAGGCTCATTCAAGACTACTATTTATCATTATTTGTCTGAGTGCAAATGCATTTTTGAGCTGTATTACTAACAAACGCAATATTCCAAAAATTGTATCATTATCACAAAACCTACCTGTCTAGTGCAGCTGCTCCAAGGCGCTGTTTGATGGTATCACTGGTCAGTAAAAGAGTGGGACCTGCATGTGAGGAATAACAGCAGTTATAGTAGATAGTATGTCTGCAGTAGAAGCTCATTACTGAAGCTGCCAGAGTTTGACAGGCTACCTGCTATAATGTGCTACTTTTTATATTTTCACTTTTTAAGAGAAAAAGTAGCTTAAAATAATCTAGTCCCTCCAACACACACACACACACACCCCAAGCCTCTCACTGCCACTCCTCTCCTCTCACCAAACCTTATGTTGTTCTTGTAATGAAAACCTACTTCCTTAATTGAATAGATTGGATGTGAGAGGTGCGGTGTACTTCAGATGCAAGACTCTCGATTCGGCCAAAACCACTGTGCGTGCATGCACACACACACACGCACGCACGCACACGCGCGAACACACACGAGCACACACGAAAACACCTCTCTAGTCAGCGGGAAGAGCTGTCTCTGATGACATAGCCTCGGTTCAGCTTGTTCAAGGACACGGGTAAATAGGAAAATCAAAATTCATCTATTGGGCAGAGCCAGTGAGGTTAAATCTTAGCAGGGAGTGCCTATAAACACACTGTCAACACCCATGTCCTATCCATATCTTTGGCTGGGGGCCTGTAAATAAGGGAGGGACTGCTGATCAGAAAGTTGCACAGCCTTGAAATAAAGTGATAGTGTGAAAGAAGTGTATGTATATTCTGATGAAGGAAACATGAAGACAATTGCGCTTGGTGTTGAAAGTGTATGTGTGATAGGTGTGTGTTATGTGCCCAGGTGTAGGGATGTCATAAGAACTGACACTCACTCTGGTACCAAGTTAGGCTAATACCAAAATGTTGGAAATGTTTTTAGCATTGGTTGTATAGACATAACTTGATAGCTCACTCTGTAAATATTGTTTGAAATAACACAAGTGTCATTGATACTTACAGGACTATAAATCAGAATGAGAGCATATAATCATGTTTTTGTATTAGTTAGTTTACTGCAGGACATTTAATACAGGTCATCGAATTTGAAATTAGCATTTTGTTGGGGTGTTTGGTTTTCTACTAAAGGGCTACAGGCCAATGTCACACTTATAACTCTATGATCTTAATATAATGTGGCCTATATGTTTGAACTCTTGAAACACAAGTTTTGGTTTAATTGTTATGCATCAGTTATTGAGAATAATGGTATTGCTATCTACCAAAATTCTGGTACTAGTACATCCCTCCCCAGGCGTGTTATAACATCTGTCTGTGTGGAGGCTAGGTGTGTGTTTTGCAGACTACGCATACTAAGACTGTGTCTGATACAGCAGTAGAGTGGCCTAATGATTACAGAGACCATCCACAGACTGTAAGAATCCCTGTCAGTACAGACAGAGAGTCACACTCAGGGTCAAGTGTCCCTGCCCCGGAGCTCTGACCTCCATGTGGATGGGGAGTAGACAAAAAGATGAATTTCCCCCTCTGGAATCATAAGACTACCACAAAGAAGTGTAATCTGCAGGCCTGCCAGGGTATGTTTTAGTTCTTACCAATGGTGATGAGTGCGTGCTGCAGCTCCAGGGTGAACGCGGTGAGAGGCACCTCCTCTGATACAGGCAGCACTGTCACAGTAGAGAGGTTGGAGGCTTGATTTCCTGCATCCCACTTACTGCCTGGGGTGTGCAGGGCCAGGCTGCGAGCTGGGGAAATATATAGGTGCATATTACTTACCCATCAGCACTATGAAAAGAAAACTTCTTTGGACAAATACAAGCTAAGTCAGAGCAGATGAGTATGGAGTGAGAAAGAGAAAAAGAGTGAGAGAGAGAGGGAGTGACAGAAAAAGCACTTTGATATGTTTCAGCAGGATAAGCTCCAAACATTTCAGATACAGGGGCACACAGACACACACACAGACACACCTGTCAGGGGGCCATTGACCTGTTGGAGGATCTTCTGCCCCAATAAGTGAATCAACCTGGTGACAACCTGAGACGCACAACATTTAGAAAGCAACTATGTGTTACTCATCAGACAGACAGCTGCAGTACACACATCATGCACACTGCAGTAGTACAACACTGAAAAGAAGAAACAGCCTTACCACCCATAACAGTAGAAAATGTTAAAACTACTATAAATCATCCTTTGCTAGTCCATTAGGGTAATTTAACAATATCAAAATTATTTTATGTGTCCTTCCTGTGCCTACCTTTTAAAATACAAGTTGTGTGATACATTATACTCTCACTCATACATTTTTGGTAAATTAAACCCATACATAATATCATGAAGAAAAGGGTCTTTGTAAACATGCGGCAGCACCCACACTAACTCCCATGACAACAATCTGAGGGTGCGTTGGAGGGATAAGAGTGGACAGCATTGCCCCATTAATACAAAGCACAAGAGACGTGTAATGCATCCAACATACTGCAGAGAAAAACAATAATGGGAACTCTTTATTCCATTACTGTCGTGGGCTATGTTTAATCAGCTTCATGTCAATCAATTCAGAAAGTGGATTTCATTCATTTACAAGCTTTTAGAGGGAAAGGTCTGGCACAGTAATGGAAATGCCTGAGAAGAAACACTTCATGAATAGAAAATTAAATGGGGTTTCTTTTAATATTTCGAGCTAGGTGAACAAAAGAGAAGTGACCCCAGTCCTGCTGCTAATAACATCAACACCGCCTCTTTGGCATACAGTATACCTGAGGGAATTTCCTCTTGATGGAGCTTAGTGCCCCCTCTGGTAGCTTTGCCAGCTCTGAGTCTCGTACTGCGTGCACCGTGGTGGCTCTGTTCTGATGGGTCAGGGCTTCAACCTGAGGCGGAACGGAGGACACGTCACATTGTTCGTTTGATCAGGAAAATGTTTAAGACTGAAAAACTCAGGTCTGGAGTTTCCTCAAGGAGCATGGAGAAAACAGGATGATTTATTTAAAGGATGAAGATATCAGAAGTCTAAGAGAGAGAGAAAGAGAGAGAGAGAGAGAGAGAGAGAGTATAATAAAATTCCTCTAAGACAGTGATGCTGTGTTCATTATATCCTTCCCTGACCTGCTGATAAGCCCCACTTCTACCTCATCATCCAGCTGCAGCCATAAAACCACTCTCAAAGGATGGAAAATTTCTAATCTTGAGGACACTGATGCTGTGAATAGGCAATGAGCTCGCGGCCCTGGCTTTTAACCATAACATTAGCTTTCTATCTGGCCCGGTCAATCCTGGCACCACACAGAGGGGTGTGAGCCCTCTGAGCTCCGAGCATTAAAAGACCGTCCTTGAACAGTCCCCAAAATGTTCAGATCCAAACAAAAAGCACTCCCCATCAGTAACATCTTCAATCGAGCATACAAACAAGCAGTACAAACTGTTCCATCAAAAGTACCCCGGTAATACAAAGGGTTTTATGCGTGTTCATTTTACTTTATGTCCACTCTGACTGTTAAACCTTTTCCAAGCTATTTTCAGTCATTTCATGCCCCTGACGTTAAAGTTAGTATGAACAAAAAGCTAAAAATACTGTGTGATCTCTCCAGCTCATCATCCAGGTGATGATGACGTCAACACAGGGATGCTAAATATGTCTCAGAGTGCTAGCCACCCTTGTAACAATCTTATTTCCCACAGACTCTGCGACTACAGCTACCCGCCCCCAGGTAACCATAGCATCCATCAACCCAGGTATTATTAGAAGCATCACTGCAGACACCATGCCACATCAGCCAATAGCAAAGTGGTGAACTTAGCACAGTGACTTTGTGCATGAACTAAGATGTGTAGGTTTACCAGTAAGGGCAAGTTCACTCACTAAAATGAGAATAAACTTTACCTGGTGGACTGTACTACTATCCAATTTGTTTATTCATCAAAGATGACATTGGGGTGACACTGACATGTACAGATATGGATAATATGTATGGATATTTTAACATGTAGACCTATGCAGTGTTTCCTTTTACTCAAAATATATCAAACCAAGTAGAGAAACAGCTGTAGTGTGCACACCCACACACTGTTAGTCAGGTCAGTGGGAAGTGTTGGTGCAGACTTGTATCAGATTTTATTTGGAGTTACAAAATGAGCCCTAGACCAACTTAGTTTTGTAGCTCCAAATACTGTACAATAAAGACCCACTTCTGTCAAGCCCTTTTTGAAGATAATAAACATGTTTTGTTATGTCTTGAGGCGCTCTATGTAAAGAGTTTAGTGTGAAAATGTGTATTTGCTGTGTTTAAGAAATGAAGCAGACTTAAATACAACTGCTCATACTGCATGAGACATGTATAACGACAAGATGAAAATGTGTTCAACTCATATCTCAACCAGGACAGATAATATATGGTGTCTGAAACAAAAAGTAGATTCAGTAGTACTGAAAAGGGGGTTTTGCCAGGCCTGAACAGCTATAAGGAAAACACTGACTTAGCAGATGGAAACATTTCTGTTCGTGACTGCTGCCATTTTAAATATTTACATTTAGACAGGTTGGCGGTTTGTCTGGCTGTTGCATTGTTTATATTATTAGTTTTGCTTGTTTATTGGTTTCTTCATTTAATTACAAGCATATACAGTCAGGGTAATTACAGATTAAGTGTTTCTATGATTTTTAGTCTTTTAAAGTGAGTGTGTATTGTGAGGAGTATGTTAGCAGTACCTGTTTTGTGTGCTGTACATACTGACAGTGAGCACAGAAGCTACAAAAGTATTGATAAGGAACTGACCTGACCTATAGGCTTTAACTATAGGCATGAGAGTACCAGTAGTGAACTGAGGAATTGTATTATCAAGTAGTGCAAGAAGACCTTGTTCTTTTCCCAGCCAAGTATCCTGAAGCCAGAATTCTTGCCCCCCAAAATCACGGTCCTTACCACTCCAATAAGGTCACCACGGCCATATTCTCCTGTCAGCTCCTTCTTGCCGTCCTCCTTCATGATGACAGAGCGCAGACGACCACTCAGCACTATGAAAGTACTGTCTGACTTCTCTCCCTGCCTGAACAAGATGTGGCCAGTGATTTCAACACGGATGAATAAAAATAATCAGGTGAACGTAATATATCTTTGTAAAGTTGACCTTTTTGCCTGCAGTTTTTTTTCCTAGACATACTGTAAAAGGTTATCTTTGGACTACCTGTAGACAGCCCTTCCAGCTTCCACCGCCATCCAATCGAGAGCAAAGTCTATCTGCCTGACAAAAGATGACATCCTCCTCACCACTGTGTGAGCCACGTTTAGCACGACTGTTGGCTCCACACGCATGATCCTGACAGACAGAGAGACAGACACCCACACAGGAACAAAAACATTCAGTCAAACCAAACTGAAAACCAACAAAATATGTCTATAAAGACTATGTATCCTACAACTGCAGTATAGGTACATAATGGTGCATGTATGTATGCATATGTCATGTGACTAACTCATAGAAGTGGGTCTTGGAGATGGAGAGGAAGCTACAGTCTCGCTGGGCTCGGACAGTGAAGATGAGGGGCTCTCCAGTGAGGACTGCCAGCTGACCGACCAGCTCCCCCGGGTGGGTCACAAACAGACACGTCTCCTCTTCACGGTCAATCATCCGCTGGTAAACATGCAGTAGCCCAGAGATCACAAACTGGATGCTCACCTCCTGAGGTGCCAATGCAAGAGAGGGGAGACAAGAACAGAGATTTTACAGGTTGATGGTGCATGCTAAGCTCCAGTTGTCCTCCTGGGTTAGGGTCTGTCCATGTGTCTGTCATATTGTGTACTTATAACTACTGTAAGTTATTCTAACCTGATCTCCCTGACGAGCCACCACAGAACCTGCATTGACCTGGTGGAGGGTCACTCTGCCCTCCAGCAGACTGGGGTCCTGCAACAGAAAACACACGCACTAGTTGGTACATAAATTCTCACAAAAAGTGTAATTATAAAAAAACAAAAAAAAAACAAAAAAAAAAAACAAGATGAGGCCCCATGTAGTGCCGTGCTACTTCTTAAGGTAGTGGTTTTTGCAGAACAAGACCAGCTATTTAAGTAGGTAAAAATACACTCTTGAATGCATCATAAATTTCTCCTGTTAGAAACATTCTAACCCTGTGTTTAATAAGTCAAACCTTTCTTAAAATAGGGATTAATAAATATATTTTCTGCAACAGTTATAATAGCAAATTTTCTGTGATCAAATTGTTCTTATCTTGTTATTTCTCAACCTTATCCTCTCACCTGCAGCTGGATGATTCCTAGCAGGTCCTTCTTAGCAGCCTGAAAGATAGCGTTGACCTTACTGGGGTGGACAGCACTACTGCGCCCCCCAGTGTCCGTGTAGTGAAACACTGCTGAGGGCGTATGGTGCATTGTCACACTCTTCTTCAGGATGGACTACAGGGAGAGGGCAGGAGGGAGAGAGATTAGGAAGTGCAGGACAAGCAACAGCACAAGAGAGCAACTGCATTGTATTGAATGGCATCATGCGTGTGATGCATGACTGCAGGTACAAATGGAAGTGCGGCGATTGTGCCATATATCTACAGTTTATTACCAGCCTCCAATGTGTTGTAAAGACAGAATGCAATATGGGGTAGTAGTGGAAGTGATATGGAGAGGAGGTGGGTCTTACTTTGTGAGTGACAGGACTAGATGGCGGCTCGTCTATGGTGACTCTGGCTCGTTCGTAAGCCATGTTCAGGTCATTTCCTGTAACTCCTGACAGAGGAGGAGCATTATGAATATTTCAAATGGGTGTGTCCTTGTTTACAGATGAGTGATAAATCTGTGCAAGTCGAAAGAATATGAACACGACACGTGCTACTTGGTGGACACTTCAATCCACGGCGCACACACGTCACTGTAAGGCCTCAGACACACCGGATGATCAGTGCGTTGTGTTGCACCGGAACTTCCATTCATTTTCAACGGGACGATGTGTGGGCCTGACATCCTTGCAAAACTTTGCAGTACGTTTTGGGGAAAGCATGTGTTTGATTTTTCAAATGTATAAATCAAGTTCACTGCATGCACATGAGTGGAGGTGATGTAAACTAGCTGTTGCAAGCTGGTTGCAAGCTAGCACCTATATTGACAGTATAAACATATAATAAAATCTTAACCATTAGCCTCGAATATACATTGATACATTGAATATCTACAACATAATTCACCTGGAAGACCCACTACGGCAGCCACTTTCTCCCATGCTGTTTTTTTTTCCATTTATATTTCTGTACTGATACATTGTGCTGTCATACAGGCAGAGGAATAAAGAAACTGTGTTTATGAGCTTCTCTTCATAGATTCTATATTTTAGCTTCTATATTGTGTTTTCTATATTGCATTTTGTATTTATCTTAGTAATATTCCAATAATTTTTTCTATTGTATTTTCTATATTGTATTTTGTATTTATCTTAGTACGATTCCTTTTATTTTATTTTATATTTTTCTAGAACCCTGCATGCCCCTGTGTTCCCATCTTTAAGCTGCTGGAGTTGTGAATTTCTCTTGGAGATGAATAAAGTATCTATCTATCTATCTATCTATCTATCTATCTATCTATCTATCTATCTATCTATCTATCTATC
>OMKZ01055241.1:0-17904 GCA_900302535.1 Neoniphon sammara | reverse complement strand
TTGTATTTTCTATATTGTATTTTGTATTTATCTTAGTACGATTCCTTTTATTTTATTTTATATTTTTCTAGAACCCTGCATGCCCCTGTGTTCCCATCTTTGTAAGCTGCTGGAATTGTGAATTTCTCTTGGAGATGAATAAATTATCTATCTATCTATCTATCTATCTATCTTCAATTCCTCTTCCACTGTGTATAATCACAAGCACTTCCTGGATTCAAAAATGGCAGGAGCTGTATTACTTGCAACACAGTGACATCCTGTGTGTCCGAGGCGTAAGGCCAATACACACTGCTGACCCACCTGTGCTGTCAGTGGGCAGAGAGATGGATCGAGCCTTCCTGCAGGTGTTTGGAGGGCTGTCCTTTGCAACATCTGTTCAATATTAAGTGAATAGTCAACAATGGACCAGTCATCATCACATGTATTGTAAACAGTATTAATTTGTGTGTTTACGTGTGCGTACAGCACTGATTTTGAGTCTATAGTGCATGTTCTGATTTATGTGAGCATGAGTGAGTGTGTGACCTGTCTCTGTGGGGGTTTCCATGGTCCCAGTGGGTGACTCTTCCTGGAAATGTGGACGGCGATTTATCTTCCCTGGATTTGCCTCTCCGATCACACTGTTGACATTTGACAAGGGCACCGCCTGACTCTCCTGTCAATTGGATAGCAATACATCTGTTAAGTATTTCCAATACACCCATTAGCTAGGACCACAGTTGCATTAGGAGCATCCTGGGAAAAACATGCGAATAAATCATTTTTTAAAAAGGCACTGGAAAATGTAAATGTTAAAATCATCACTGAAATGTTGGCAAATAACTTTTAATTTTTACAAGAAAAGAAAAAAAAAACAACATCCTGTGTAACTCTGATAGCAGAGAATGCACCAACACTGCCAGGGATATGGATGTGATTCCCACTGGGGCAGCCATTCCAGAAATGTAGGTAGGATATGCAGTCATGATAGCATCAGGCACTTAACTACAGCCTCCCACTCCAGCTCAGTGGCTCTCAGCCTGATTTGTTATGAAGAAGTAGTGTATGAGCACCCGAGGCTGAGACAAGCAAACATACCAATAAATAAATAAATAAATAAATAAATAAAACAGCACACTGGATTCATGCTTCATTAGTGATTTTTTTGATGGTTGCTTACAGCCATCACAAGTGTGTATACACTTCATATGCAGTGTTTGAATTAAGAAGATAATTTAATTATCTTTTTTAATTGAGTGATTGGTATTTAACGGAGTAATTATTTAAAAATGCTTGGCAGCCACAAACACAAGGACCAAAGCATACATTCTGTAAGTTATGATCAAAAATAGTGTGTCATTTCACACCCGCACTCCAAAAGAAAAAGAAAAATCTTGCCACCTTCTGATGCTTTCTGAATGGCAGTATAAAGAACCAGTGCTTTATCTCACTAATAGAGAAAAAATGGACATTACAGTTATGGCAAATTCAGAGGTGAGAGGGTTTTAAAAGTTGCCCTCTCCTTTACCCATGGAGATGTAGGGAGGGATCCCTTTTATTCAGTCCCTGTTATTTCAAGGAGCATCGTGAAGGACCGAGTTATGATGCTGTGCTTAATGTTGTGTGAAATTAGCTTGAATGTGTGTGTCCAAGTACGTACGTGTCCATCTGCATGCTTGTGTATATGCATGTTTAAGATTAGTGGTATTTTATGCGAGTCCTTCTGTGTGCACGTGTGTGGGTGCGTTAATTGATTTCCCTCCTACCGGATTGAAGAGCTCAGTTGTTAGGCCCAGGTAGTTATGTAACGCCAAGAAGGTGACTCTCTGGAGGCGCACCATGATTATCTGGAACACATAAAGTCAAACACTGAGGTAAACAGAGCAGCAAGGGAAAGCTCTGTATGTACTAGGCAGTAGTTTAATCAAAGACAGTTTTTGGTGCAGGTGTATGAGTCAAAGGGAGCTCTTAAGGACGCCAAACATGGGAAAACAAAACAAAATCATCTTTATCCAGTGTGGGTTTAGTATTAGACAAAACGTTACCTGAATGACGCGCACGAGTGTCTCTGGGTACTTCTCAAACACTGACTGAAAGGCCGATGCAGGTAAACGCAGGATAGTGGAGCGAGCGGCCGCCCGTGCTGACACAGTCTTGTAGGGGGCTGGATAACCCTGGAAAAGGTAAGACCAGAACAGCAAGGAAAAAGACAATGGAGCAAAAGAAGATGTGTTCCTGAAAATGTTATATTATTTTAAGAGATGGAATGATGTAATTTACTTTTCATACTTTTAGACATAGACATTCATGACCATCCAAACAACCCTAAGGCTATGTCCACACTAAGCCAGGTAAAATTTAAAATACTTTTTTTTTTCCCTCCATTTTGGTCTTCTGCCCAAGTTTTTTCCACCTGAGAACAAAGGTTCTCTCCAAGTTGTGTAAATCTGAAAATGCTTTTTAAAACAAGCTTTTTGAAAACGCTGATGTAGCACTGTCATGTGGCATGTGTTTAGTATTGAGCATGTTCGGGTCCTGCATGTAGGTATGTTCAGGCTCCGTAGGGGACTTTGAGTGTTTTGGCCTGTTTCAGTGTGCAACATGGCGGGAAATCCTATGAAAATGCTTGTGTGGTTTAGTATGGGTGGAACACCAAAACTGGATTTTCAGATTTACCCGGCTTAGTGTGGACAGCTTTGAGTTTATAAGATTAGATAAGAAGGCAGACAGGAAGATTCATACCATTCACATGATGGATATGGATAGATTCCATAGATTCCATTCACATGAATAGATAAACAAAACGTGAATAAGATAACAGAGAAGATGAAAACAAAATGCGGCATGACAGTAAAATACCAACAGAAATGGGTTAATTTATACCAAACAGTATGGGGTGGGATAATGGTTGAACAAAATGGGTTGAATGGGGGGGTGGGGAGGGGGACAGAGACGACTGTTCTTGAGAGAGATGCATGCGTGGAGATATGGACAGTGGGAGAGTGAGACAGAGACCAAGAGACAATGAAGGAGAGAGAGAGAGAGAGAGAGAGCAACAGATTAGAGGGCAACAGAGGACAGAAGCAGAGAAGTCAGTCTGAGGCACAGATGGAGAAGAAATAAGGAGCTCACAGTGATGATGTCCAGAATACTGAGCAGGCTGTGGACACTGTCTCCTGGGAGCACGTCCTTCACCACTGGTTCTGTGCCATCCTGCCTCAGAAAAACACACAAACAATAAATGACGAATACCAACAACAGAGTCTATTTCAACTTTGCTACAAGGCCACGTGTCTCGAACCTTCACACCAATTCTGTACAGCTAATGTGTTGCATACTTTGCCACATAGCAACGGATAAAGCTCCTTTTAGCATAATGAGTTTGATTCACAATGGAGGCCCTCATGTAGATTAAGAAAAATATCTCCTAAACCTTCCACAGAGTCCGAGGCAGAAGCCAGCAGATGTTTTTAATTCATACCTCAAGAGGAAGGAATTTTACAAGTACATATGATCAGCCAAAAGCAGCCAACATGTTTGTCACAGTCCAGCCATGATGTTACAAACATTTCCCATCAATGTATCACCACGAGCTTAATTTCTGTGTACAAACAATTGCAAACCTGGTAATATTGAACAGATATTCCAACATATTACTATTTACCTGCTTTGTAAACTGTATATGTGTGCAAAGAGGAACTGTGAGCACGATTTTTTAAGCATCTCAAAGAAAAAGGCGTCAAGATTGGGTCAAACTGCACTTATAAAGTTACAAAGTAGAAGCTAGCAGTTGTTTATCTACTGTGTAGCTACTGTGTTTATCCTGTTACAGAACTATTTCTTCAGCTCCAACCTGCTTGACAGTTATACAGTATGAGGAAGTTGTTCTGCAATGGATAAACAAAGCACTTGGGTGAATAACTGCTTACGTGCAATTTGCCTTTATTAGAAATTAGTGGTCAAGGGATTTGGGTTGGACTTGGACTGACCTGGATTTGTTTAAACATACACACATCACAGCCAAATTGGAAACAAGGTATTTTGTTTTCTTGAATGTAAGGATAAATTATTATTATTAAATTGTTATTTTTTGTGGTCATGTACTTTGTATTTTTTAATATAAAGAGAAAGGCAAACAAAGGCAAAACAAATAAATAAATCATGAGTTATTCTTAGTAAAATAATAAAGAATAAACACTGATACAAGTTCTGATGATAAATCAAAACAAGATAAATTAGTAAACAAATAAAAATGAATAGAAGGGTGAATAAAATGTGAAGTGTTGTTAAAATGGGTTGAAATATACTTGAATACCCATTCATACAGTTGGGCAGGCCGCCAAGTAAAGCCTATGTGTGGGAAACACTGGCAACACTGATTAACCTTAATGTTGATGAGGTAAACACTTTACAGCAAGCTATCAAACATCTGCCAGTTACTTTGCTGCTAGTTTGTTTTGAAACTGTTAGACACTAAGCAGCTCTACTGATGCAGTTCTGCTCAAGTTTAAGTGCTGCTCAAGGGATGCCAATTATAGTCTGTTAAGGGAAGTGCGAGCACTTCTCAGTTGGTCCTGGCAATTTAAACAAGAGCCTTTTGGCTCCTGTCTGAGACTGTGATTGATTAATTACTGAAGTTATATATAAAATGTGGGATGGCACAACAACCTTTTAGAGCCAAAACAAATCAAGTCCTTGAATTCTGAAGAAAAAACATTTCTTGGGTGAACCTGAACCAAACGTCAACTGAAAATTAGTATGCTGTTTACGTACATTCTCATGGATACAGAGCTCCAGTCGTCCATCCTGGACAACATAAATGCTGTCATCATCGTCTCCAGGCCTGAATAGACCCTCGCCCTCCTGCAGCTCAATAAACACCATGTGGCGGCACAGCTCTAGGAATAGAGGTTTCTCAAAGTGACCTAGAACTCTAGAGAGAAAAAAAAGGTAGATTCACATAGGGAGCACACACATTATCATAATAGGAAAAGGTTACCTTAATGGAGAATGTACTGTACATTTACTTCTTTAGCACAGAAATACCTGACATTCTTGAGCATATAGAGGACCTCAGAGGGCAGGTTGGAGCTCTGCACATCAAACTCTGTTAGGTCAGCCTCCAGCAAGGAGGGCGGGGGCTCCTTCGGCTGCAGGGTGGGAGGGTCTTTACGAATCCGTAGGATTCTGGCGGGTAGACAGTCACAAAAATGACTCCACAAATTCTATGTTTCAAAACACAGACTCAAATGATTTGAGATTTTAAAAACAATTTGAATACTAATGGATACGCCCATGCATATTCATACACACAAGTAACAATAGGGACTATAGTATTAAAAGATCGTACTTGCGTGCTATGCTTAAAACTTTGGTTCTTTTGCGTATGCGCTGCGGTTGCTTGGACACCGAGGTAGTGGGGGTGGAAGGAGTAGAGGACAGTGTTTGGACCTTGAATGCAGAAAAAGATATTAAAGATTTAAAAGTTTGCTGCCATTTAATGCAGACAAGTAAAAAGCTACTTAGAGACCAAAACAGAGAACAAAGAATCTATTTAAAATGGGTGAAAGGAGCAACTTTGTTACCAAGGGTAAACCTTGAGGAACACAATGTTTATCAATGTCTGCCCTCTAGTGAGTGAAACAGCAAACACCTTTGCATCATGGCTTTCACAGAATTTTAGTGGCAATATTGTCAGTAAAGCTGGTATCATACAGGAGTGCAAGCTACAATCCCTCAACAACCTTTAGGAGAAAAGGAGCACATTTAATTTCATGCAAGGAAAAAATACGGAAACAGGAAATGCTGCTCAGATCACATTAAAACATGAGACATTTGAAAAGTTAAACTACAAATATGCAAGGTGACCAGTATGTAGTGGCCTATAAATAATAAGGCCTGTTAACATAACTGATGGTATAGGGATGAGTTTGATAAGAAGAGGCAGCAAGGGCTTGTCTATGACTGTGACTTGTGTGTGTGAGGAAGCAAAATAGAGAGAACCTTTCGCATTATCTTCCTTCCATAGAAGAGCACTTTATCCCTTTTTCTGAAACGATAGTGAGGTACACCAGGCTGTTGTTCACCTTGACACACAAACAAAAACAAATGCAGATAAAAGCATTTTAGTCCACATTTATATGCGACACATTTATATTTAGAAGTCATATTTTCAACCAAGCAGTAGTCCTTATTGATCCCACACTGGGAAATGGCTTTGTTATTGTTGCACTCAAGAATTAAGAATGAGTGCATTATGATGTTCAGGGAGAGGATGGATGACTCACGGGCCAGCTTGTATCTCCTGTAAACAAAGAGCACCACGATGCCAATCAGAGAGACTGCTACCGCCGCTCCAATCAGTACACCAGTGAGCTAAATAAAAAACCAGAGCAAAGCAATAACAGCATGTTCAAATGTGAAGACACTGGCATATGCTTTCTCTAAGGGAATGGCATTTGGATGCAGGTACTAATTCGATGTTGCTGCAAAAACAAGTTCTTTACTTCCTTGACATAGTCATTAATCTGAAAATAGCTAATTATCATTTACATTTCACTTTTATTAGCATCTGCTAATAACAGTGACAATTCTTAAAGGCTGGGGTGAAGCATTCAACACGCTATTTAAATTCAATACTGCGGTCACTGAGGAAAAGAAAATGGCTACTTTGAGGAAGTTCAGGCAAGCACATTCAGCTGACACAACTTTGAACAGAAAGACTTCAGCATAAGCACATTCTAGCCCAAATCCGGACTTCCAGTACAAGCTTTAAGTTTGTTTAGATTTGCATGTACATCCCTCTCTTCCATGTGCTGTGCAAATAGAAATAAGGACAGTGGTGATACCATTGATAAAACAAGTGCACCATGGAAAAGCCGCCTGTACAGTAAGACAGTTACTCAATGATTACATTTTTTTGGGAGCTTGTTTCCTTAGTATTCCGTCTCCTAAGACATTAAACCCATCTCCATCAATTCAAACAATCTAAGGTTTTTGCCTAATATGTAGTGCACAAAATTCAAAATGGGCTCCTGATTGGCACACAAACAATAACTTATTTTTCAGTAAAAGGACTTTTACAGGAAATAATTTGCGATTCTAACCCCTTGTCTCATAAACAGTGGTAGAGAATGCTGATCTAAAATGACTGTGTCAAGAAAGCTGAATGTGTTTAGGTAGTGCATATCAAGAAAGCAAGCTCTACAATCAGTACAATAATTTAGCTAAGTACTGTTTAGAATACTGTTGTTTGATGAGGAGCCATTACTCTCATGCCTTGTTGCCAGCATAGATTATTTATGCACTGCCATCTCATACCATAGTGGTCTGCATCCTTTCCTCCACAAACTGCTGCACTCGTTTTCTGATGTCGTTTTTGCTGTTCATCAATATCTAAGGAGAAAAAAAGAACAAACTGAGTCAAATCTAATAAGCAACAACATAATAATGACTTGTCATAGTCCTGTAAACTAACGTTAGCACATAGCATAACTATACTGGATATTTCACTTATTTTCAAGAGAGGACGGTGCTTACTGAACTGGCCCAGGTGCAGAGGTCTGCATCATCCTCTCCATGGCACTCCATCCTGTGAAACAATATTTCTTATTCATGCGTGGAAACAAAATTTATAATGAGAAATTGTACTTCACCCCTATCAGAAAGGAAAACTAGAGCTCTTATTAGCACAGGGGAAATTTCAAGGAGGGCTCGCAATTTGCAGGATAAAGGCTATGTCAAGAGGGTCATGGATTGTGTATTAGCTGCATGCCAAACACCAGATCAGTGAGTCAGGATTAGCCTCTTGAGCCCAACTATCTGAATACATCATCTTTACATCACGAAATAGCTGGCCAGGAAACGACTGTAAACACAATAGCAAAAGGGTAACTGGCAGAAGTTTGGTGACTAATGTTAGATTTAAAGTGTTTACCTGACGTTTGTTAACTCTGCACTCTGATATCAACAAGCTCAACGTTAGCTTAAAGTTAGCTAAACAAACATTAGCAATCAATCTATATTGATGGCTAACCAAAGTTAGCGGTGTCAGTAAATATAACTTAACAGCTAAAGTTAACTAAACAATCAACCTTCACAAAACTCTAAGTGCACATTGACGACTGCCCCTACTTTGGAAGATGCCCGGTGAGCTGCTTGTGCCGCTTTTCGTTAGCACTAATGCCCACAGCCGATGGAGAAAAGTTAGCAGGTAGCTAACAAAGTTTTCTTTTATGCTGTCACTTGCTTGGCTCCACCTACTTCATTGCATTCGCCAATAGCCGCTGTGATGTCTGCCGTTGCCTCGATACCGTACACACTACTCATCCAATCAGATATTTAAAAAACTCTTCCTGTTTACAAAATTCAAGAGGGCATCACCTGCCAGTTGCCAAGACTGAACTGAACTTTGTCACATACTACTGGACATGATTAGAGTGTTTCTGATAAATGTGAGCAATGCAGCAGTAAAAAGATCGTGGCACATATTGTCAGAGTGCAGTAAATTTGTTTTCAGGGAACTGCAAGGGAGTCTCAACGGGATACTTGATATGGATGACGGTGACCAGCAGTACGTGGGAATTTGGCAGAACACTTCTACGTTAGGTCAAAGCAGGACAGTAGGCTATACAGCATAAAAATAGACTATTAATTATGTGCAGAGTTGATACCATGTGCCCCGGTCCAATAGGTGGCGTTATGCACCTATTTACATATTTTGCGATCAGAAATTGAACTCAGAGAAGAAGAAAATGACGACGAAAAATTAGCGTGGACTAACTTAGTGTTTATTTTTCATAAAACAGTTAGATTCAGGCCAATTAGATTTTATATTTTAACATGCTGGTCTGAAACCATCTGACCAGTTACACCAATAATACCAACCTGGCTGAGCCTCTCAACCAGCTACACAAAACTGGTCTACCAGCTGATGACCAGTTAAACCAGCTTGAGTATGCAGGCCCACCAGCTGAATCCAGCAAGACCAGCTAATAACCAGTTATACCGTTTGAACCTGGTTCTAGCTGGATTCAAATATGGGATGTTTGAACACATAAATCCCATTGGAAGCATATAATGATGGCACAAATGATGCCATTAATTGTATAGATGGACAGCATAGTAATTTGGGTTATTTAAAAGTTTGGGTCCTGGAGGTAATGCCTTAAGTGTCTCTCCTAAGAGAGATTTGTTGGACTGCAAAAGTGAAGGTTAATGATGTCTAAACACAGACTAATACTCCTTTCTTGTGATTGTCATTGATCATATTTTGTTTCATTTGTTTTGGTGTAGGGGCATGTGAATTATTTCATGTACTGGAAGCAAGGTGTGAATTTATGATGCATGTCTATTATTGCTATTTTTAGAGATCTTTCTTGTTCAGTCTCTGGGAGAGAGAAAAGCACATAGTTTGCCCAGTAGTTGGAGTACAAATACCAGGCAGATGATACACATCATTACAAGCACATCTTTTTTTTAGTTTTTGGAGTGTATGTATTTAAAAAAAAAATGAAGGAAGAAGAAAAAGTTTCTTTACTACCTTTATTATTGACAAATAAATACATTCTTCAATGATTTTGTTTATTTATTTATTTCCTCTCCTGTCCCTACTTTCCTTCCCCTCCCCACTTCTATCCTCTCCCTCTCTTGCAGTTTACTCACTGAGCATACACCACATCATTTACAGTTAGAATTACATCAAAGATATCTAATGAGCACAGTGCCTCATTACAGAGATGTACACTGTATCACAACTGTATTGGAACATCTGCAACTTATATTTGATTACTGAACAAATCATTATTAACAGGGTAGGAGAAAATGTTTAAATTGGATGGTGTTAGATAATTTTTACAAAGCATATTCTTTGTTACTGTGGAAAAATAAAGACGTTGCAAAAGCAAAGTATGACTTCACGTAGTCAGTGTCTCAGTCAGTGTGTCAAAACTCTTCCATAGCTGAGGCTGTTTGCTTGACCTGCATTTTACATTTATCACTTCATAACTGGTTTCCTAAGATTTCTAAAAACACACCTGTTTAAACTGGCATTTTTAAAATCTTAGCATATATCTGTATTTTTAAGTCTTGTTTTTTTCTGATTATTATTATTTATTACCTACCTGTTAAGTACTTTGTAACTTTTGTTTTGAAAAGTGCCACGTAAATGAAGTTTATTATTGTTGTTGTTGTTGTTATTATTATCATCATTATTATTATTATTATAAACCTCATAAATCTGGTCTAAAGTCTGTAAGATATCACAAAAATCTCAAATCTGTGCTGTACATATATAGAACAAATCCATACATACAAGACATGCCTTTGCAACCAGACATAACACACTTATTTTCTGGGATATACAGTGCTTCCCCTCTCTTCTAAGTGTACAATAAAAATCCAGATCTGTACAACAAGAAGATGCAGTTGTACATCTGCATAGATAAAAGTTTTAAGGAACTTTGAAGCAGCAATTTGTTTGCTCTTTGTGCAGTGTCAAAACCCAATTCATAAACACAACAATACATAGGCTACTGGAAATCAGAGAACAAACTGTTTTCATTAACCAGGCTCATACAATCCTGATATAAATAGAACAGAACATTTGTCCACTTTTCTGTGATACGAAAGCATTTCGTCACCATTTGTTTCCTTCTATGTGGTCGTCATTCTAATCCTCTTCTTTCTCACTTAGTTTTGCTTTATTTCTCTCTCTTTATTTATTTATTAAGGTACTTGGCCACAGAGTGGTAGGCCAGGAGGATCTCTGAGTCATTGGGGCAGGTGTAGCGGAATTCGTCTTGGTGGTAGGCATTTTCCAGGTAACGTGTCAGACCTTTAAGTTCCCGAGGAATTGCAAAGTCACGGTACTTCTTACACACCACCTGGGTGAGACGATGAGAGAGACATAGGGAATAACTAAATTGGGGTTCTGAGTTTGTATGATTTGCAAAAAAGAAAAAAAATCATTGTAATTTAATTAAAAAAACACAAAAACATTATCACAGTTGCACAGTTTGTGTAAATTAAGGTGAAATCTGAGAATCTAGTCTTACAGCAGTAAATCAAATCAAATAAAGACATTCTGGTGATGATCCTACTGATGCTACTTTTATTGATCTTCCACTTGAAACACTTGCAGCTGAAGAAATTTTTTGCTTCTTTTCTCTGAGCTCACTTTAAACAATGACGATATCTCTGTCTCTTATGGTGGAAGAAAATCTTCCACCAGTTGGTGGAGTAATTACAATACTTGCAGCTAAATAGCACTCTAATATATTCTGCTGACCTTGACTATGTTGAGTTTTGGAAGCAGGTTGCAGTCTGCCAAGCTGAGAGACTTGCCATCCAGGTAGGGGCGTGTGGACTCGCTCATATCTGGGTTCTGGTCCAACTCATGAGGGAGAGGGCTCAGTAGGTATTGGTCCAGTTTCATCAAGCTTTTAAGGAACTTCTTCTCTAGCACTGAAAGAGAGCAAGATATGATTTAAAGGTTCTGTCCTGAACTGTAAACAAAAAAATCTCCAACACAGAGAAGCTGAGCAGGGGTTTAATTAAACTGATTAAACTGACTGGCAGAGCCCCATGGTAGTTTATTTATTTCTTGTTCAGGGGTACTTTGTGGCATTCTTTGCTGTATTGGCCAGTAGGGAGAGACAGGGGATGAGATGCAACAAAAGTCCCTGGCCAGATTGAATCCTGAGATTTTTTTTGTCTGAGCCAACATAGCCACCAGCGCACACCAACATATTTTTATTGATCTTTTTTAACCTCTTGAAGCTCTGAAAGGTTTGTATGCTTTAATATGTATGCTTTAATCTTGTATTCCCAGGAATGATTTCTCAAAATCTAGATTTGAGTTTTTAACCTTTATTGTTATTATTATTGAAGGTAGGTTTGCAGAGGAATTAAGCTCTTTTTAGCAACACCTTGCTGTTTTACATATTTTCACTTAGGAGCTGCCCAGCACTGGAACAGCTGGCAGTGAAGTGAAGGGCTGTGCTTCAGAGCACCTTGAGGCTGGCTGTTAAGGGAAAGGAGCGAGTAACTCATTGACTCTCGAAGAAGATTTTTCTGCATAGCCCATGAATTTGAAGTGCTGACATTTTTATGTCAGACCAGGTTCTGTGACCTAGAGACTATCACTACACAAAAGCTCAATTATGATGTTATTTTCCCTGTGTAAAAGAATGCAGTAACATTGGAAATTTTATTTTTGCATTGCTTTTTATAATCCTCATTTATATTTGTATGTCAAGATACATTCTGTTTCCCATCATCTTACAGGAGCAGAGCGGACTGTGATGTGGAACTGTCCTCTAATTCATGGGGTTCAGAAAAAGATTGTTTAGATATTTATTTTACCCTTGGAGTCAGAATTTCCTTCATGTGGGAATGGGGTACAACAGATCAAACAGAAAGTACCATAATATCACTTTTAAATGTCAAACTAATGCTCTTACTGTCATTAAGTCCAGGGCTGGGGTTCTTGACATATGCAGAGAATTTATGGAAGATGTCATTGCCAGCACCATTGGACTCTTTGTATCGACAGCACAGTTTCGGACACCTGCCATGGAAGAAATTAAAAGGTTTTGCTTTGTGTGCAAAGAGTGTGCAGTGTACTGTGTACACGCATGCTTAATAATAAGATATTTCATAAGTGTAATGTTTTTCAAGATACTCAGACACTTTACTGAAAATAAAATTATAAATCTGTCCCTGTGCATGCATGTATATGTGCATGCCTCCATATTCTTTTGTGTTGCTGAAAGGAAGGATTATGTTGTTCACTTACTGTGGTGGGGCTAACGTCTCTTCTAGGAACTCCTCAATCTTGTTGGTGTCTGTTCGGACCTCACCATTGTAGATGAGGAATGGAGGCTGAGAGCCTGGAGCCAAGTCCTTGAGCACCTCAGGAGCCCTGCGAAGGAAAATCAGGCAACAAACAACATTTAGCTCACCAAACTTGGTCATAAAAAACAATTCAATTTCCAGCTTTTAACCAGACAAATCCAAGGAGTCAACCATGAAAAACACAACAAGGTCACTTGTAGAGGATAATCTCCTCTATAATTTCCTCAATTTTCAATCTTAAGGTAAATTGCATGCTGTGTGTGAATGTCTTTATATTCATTTTCAGGTAATTTTCAGGATAAATTGATTTGATAGTCCTGAACTACTTTTTTTCAGTTTAAAATTATTATCTTCATATAGATATCAAAGACAACACTAATAAGTGCAGAGAGGGTTAAAGAAGGAAAGAAAGAAAGACAGAAACAAACAAACAAACAGATAAAGAAAGAGGATGGGAGTAAGGAAGTGAGGCACAGAAAAACAGAGATAGTTTAAACACGAAAGAGATAAGTGTCCTGTCACCTCTTCATGTCCACAGTGGTGAGGGTGAAGTTGACCCCTTTCAACCAGAGAATCATGAAGAGTCTCTGACAGAAAGGACAGTTTCCCACACTCTCACCGTCATCACTGGCCTGACACACACAGGAAAGAGAGAAAGAGACAGTGAGAAAGGGTAATTTATTGCATTATATGTAAACACATTACAATAAATTCCATTATAAACCCTATTTGACGAATGAATGCATTTCTCCAATACAGAGGAGTGTATTTTCAAATGTGAAAGATTTATATTATGGATGAAACAACAGTGGTAGCCGGGCTGTGAAGTAAGTGCTCTGATGTGGCCGACAGCAGAGAATCAAGACATCACGCCTCATTTTTTTGGTTCAGCTGGTTCTCTTCCCCTGATGAGCGCACTAGATACCAGCTGCCACAGGTTACATTCAAATCATATCACAATCGAGCATAGAGATCAAGTTTTGAGGTAAGCACAACTGGCAAGGTTACAGATTTGAAACTGTCTGTGACAGATTGTACTGTAGAGGACGTTTGGCCTGCAAGGCTGCCGCACTGAATGAAGCCAGCATGATTTCCTGCCTAGATATTCTTGTTTTGCCAGTTCTGTTCTGAAAGTAAATTGTTAAAACATTTCAAAATAATTTTTTTTTTTGGCTATACAGCTAACCAGCTAAAATTTAATATTATCCCTTTAAGATCAGTTGTTTGAAATTTCCTTGAATTATTTATTTTATTATTATTATTATTATTTATTTATTTTATGGATTAGTTGGGATTCCATACTTTTGATACTCTTGCTTTTCATGATAATAAACAGAAATTGCATCCACGTTTGCCACAGTTACAGTTGTAGTGAAGCGCCCAAAGCAGGAATTTTAGGCGCTCATAACACATCACAATCGTTGAAGGGCCTTACCTTAATGAAGAGTTCAATCTTCGGGCCCTCTGGCATCTGACTTGTGCCATCTGCCTCTGCCATCTCTCACCCTCCTCTGTCTCTCTCTCTTACTTTATCTCTCTTTATCTCTGTGTATCTTTCTCCGTCCTTCTCTGCTGGATCCAGATCGAGGCGTTTTTCACTGTCACTGTTAGACAAAGCAGAAGAAAAACTGTGACTGTCCAAGCTTTGATTTCCTATACCGATATACCCATCACACAGCCTCTTATTCTCTCTCTCTCTCTCTCTCTTTCACACAAATACACACAGGCACGGGAACACAAACTCACATGCAGCTGAATCTCTGAATGTCACTCCTGAGGTCAGACGAAACCGACTCCTCACAATGATGGCCACAGTGTGCGCAGGATACAACAACACACCCTTGTCTTCACTCCACCTGTATTTCTATATTCCACAGCTTCACTCCTCCCTCTTTCTCTCTCTCTCTCTGTCTCTTTCTGTCCGTGTCTCACCACACCTGTCAAGCCCTGGCAGTCAACACACGCCCCCTCCAGACTTACCAGTCCGACCAGCAGATCTGGATCTCTCCTCTCCCCTCTCACGGCCTTCTAGCGCTTTCTCTTTAAGTTTGTCACTCTCTCTGTTTTCACTGTATCTCTTACTGTCTCTGCCTTCTTTTTCTCTCTCTGTTTCTGTTTCAGTCCAGACTCTTTATAATCGCTCCTTCGATTTAATACAATAGCTCCTTTTCAATATTCACATGCTGCAGAATTTATCAGTTCAATGCAATTCAGTTTTGCTTTATTGGCATGAATGGTGAACAGCCATCGTTGCCAATGCAGATCAATCAACCATAATAATCAGTCAACAATATATAAAAGATACAATTTGATACAGTTTATATTCACCGCTATATGAAAAAGAGATGAAGTCTATTCACTATAGAAGATTAAAATAATCACAACACAGGAATAAAAGAGTGTTACTCCTCATTTATTGATGTTACCTGTTTCCAGAATTTTCTCTGTACATAATATTTTTCAAGATTGGGAAGATGGCCAAAAGGGAGGGTATGTTTTGCTTTATTTGTGAGGGTGGTTATCTTGTATATCTCTTGGAGAGTTGCAAGCAAAGAGGGTCAGATGACTCTGTTTTGTCACCTGATGACAAAATACCCGTCTCTCTCTCTCTCTCTCTCTCCCCTGTCTTTATCCTGTTTCTATGTGTCTGTGTTGTGGCGTCTCTCTCATTTTCTGTTTTCGAGTCCTCGTCTCATCTTCCAAACATTTGTCTTGTTTGTCTTGGACACACCGTGCTAACCCTCTTTCACTTGTTGATCGGCATTCATGACTGACTGAAAATGCTCTCATCTAGCAGGTATTTTCAATAAGGCCGTGGAGGTCGCTGTGATGAGAGAAACACAGGTGGAACACCTCCAGCAGGTTGACATGCAGACACAGGGTTACAGGAGGAGAGGAGCAAGGAGAGAGACACAATATGAGAGAGAGAGACAATGAGAGAGAGAGAGAGAGAGAGAGATCCTCAGTGAAGGGGTGTGATGTCAGTCATCTATGACTTTGTGCTGTGGAATCTGCTGGTTACAGTCACAGATACTAATAGGCGAATTAAAGTAATTTACTTATTAGCTGACAAATAGAACGGCATAAGAAAACTAAGGTGTGTACTGATCATATTTGTGCTGTAACTTTTGTAGTAAAGACTCGGTTACAAGAGGTAAAACCCACATGAGTGTTTTTTGGATATCCAGAAAGTTGTCGATTGGATTAATAGAGATCTTTAATGTATAAATGGATTTACTCACCTCAGAGTGATTTTTTTTCATCCAAAGCTTTATGTAAAGCTCCTATTGCAGGTGTGCAAGTGAACAACATCAATGCAAATTGCCGTCTGGGACAAAAAAAATAAAATAAAAACAAGGAGACTTTCTCTCTCTTTGTTTGCCCTTTATGTTAAAGTTGTAGCTTTTGAAATCATGCTATTACCTTAAATGCAGAAAATGTTGAATGTCTTAAATTTGTGGTGCTGTTAATAATGAGAAAGCACTTCTTAAGACAAGGTCATCTGCACATTTTGGATTTATGATTTTGAGTTTATATAAATATCTTGGTTTTGTCTTGGATGAGCTTTAGGGGGCATAAAAAGCATTAAAGCACTGATTTTGGTGATAATAAGCATAAAACTATGTAGGAACCTCAGATTTTCCACCTAATAACAACTTTATAGGACTATATGGCCAATTATATTTCTTTTAGGACCCATAAGAAAGCAGTTTTATTCAAAACCAAGCTATCAGATGGTATACAAAAGTTTTTTTTTCTTTGTTTTTTTCCCAAAACTAGCTATTCAAGCCATTAGTAAAATGTAAAATGTGTGAAAATGTGTGAAATTGCTCAAATGTCAGAAGGAGGGTGGAGAAAAAAGCCTTTTTATTGGCATTGGCTGTGATTTGGTAAGACGTTAAAGGTCAATATGTGCTCAACTGAGAACCAGCACTTTGACTCTGGCAGCTGAGCAGATTTAAAGGACTATGAACAACAGCAATTATGTACACTTATGAAGCACTATGCTGTGTTTCAGAGTATATTAGACAATGTGACCTGAGTTTTCAAAGAATCCTGATTGGGATGGTGATGGATTTATGTGAAATGGCTCTGAAAAAGGCATGTTTCTTGTTGAGCAAATTTTATAGCAAGTGCACAGTAGACAAAATATTCCTCACTAATAGCTGGAATTAAAAGATGCTGTATTGCAACTGCAGCATTCGTTTGAAAAATCAGCTACTTCTGGGAAGAACGGACAGCCTTTTTTGTATTTTGTATTTTCTTGTTGTGTTGAATTTTATGATTTATTTTCATTCATTTTGAATGCATAGATACAACTACACTTTTAATGCTTCTGTCTTCACTTGTGTATTGCCTGTGAGGAATGGATTTGTATTGTATGTGTTGAACTGCATGTGTTAAAGTGCCTTGTAAGTCCAGTAGGGCTGGGCATCTTTTAGATATATGACACTAAAATAAAGTAAAATAAAATAAAGTAATCATTAAAGTCAACCACTGATTGTCTGTGTCTACCCTTGGATCATGATGATTATGGAGTCTAGCATCTGGGGTACTACTGAAAACAAAAACCCAATGGAAAACTCAACCCATCTTGTTTATCTTTGCTGGTGCAAAGAATCTTACTTGTGAAAATCTCCACTCACACTCCTGCCCCCTCCCTTTAGTCTCTGCAGAGGAATGGAGACTTGAAAGGCTGTTTACCTTCACTTCACAGATACCCATTGTTTGAACTGACTGCTGCACCAATCAACAAAGATTTGAGGAATAAAAACTGTTATATTGTACTCTAAAACTTGAGGAAATCTACCTGAAAATTGCATCTAGTGATTGAATGTCTTCAGTTTGTTTGAGCAGCCTCAAGTGGAAGCAGATGAATGATTTTCCAATTAAAGTGTTCCAACATACAGTAGCTGTGTAAGGTTTGCATGCTATCTATTTTCACTAACAAAAACACATTTCATATAACTTTCATATAAATGAACTGATGTTAGAGTAATGCTAGTCAAAAGTGTGGCACACTCCCCTCTAGTGGTCATCAGTGGACACAACATATAGCACACTATG
>OMKZ01055239.1:87984-106718 GCA_900302535.1 Neoniphon sammara | reverse complement strand
CTTAGATTCTGAAAAATAACAATATTTCACCTGATAGCCATGATTTTCATTGTACTGTATATTTCAGCCAAAGGTCAAATATCCATCATACTAAAGGTGGACAACATTGACCTGCTGGTATCTGCTGTCTTGTTTACAAAATGTGTCAGTGTGTTACATGTTAATGAAACACATATCTTGGAATGTTTTTTTTTTTTTTAAATGAGTCATCTCAGGAGAAGTTAGATGGTAGGAACTATAACTGCTGAAGACATAGATGGTAGTTCCTACCATCTAACTTCTCCTAAAATTACTTTTTTTTTAAAAAAAAAAAAAAATTCAAAACATTTGCTTAAAAAAACATATCATATACTGTGTAAATAAGACAGCTTCAGAGTTGCTGTAGGGTTTATTTTTTCACTTTGACAGAGCTAGGCTAATGACTCCTGTAGACTTCAAGTCTTTATGCTAAGCTAACACAAAATGCTAACCACCAGAACCAAAGCAGTGGACGTACAGAGGTGAAAATGGTATCGAACATCTTGTCTCTGTCTGGGTAAGTGGTAAAAAGGGTATTTTGCCCAAAACGTTGGCGTATTCCTTTAAAATGTTGTACTATTGAACTATTTCAAGTGTTTTATAATAAAAGACCAATAGGTTCTTGACATATCGGCAAATCAATATTCCATATTTCTTAACACATTTAAATTTGTTTTTTGAGTACCCAGATTGAAGGCCACTTTCTTTACATCACCAAAGTCTTGAGTTCCAAGTGCACAAGAAATTGTGAAATCAGGTGGCTAGATAATCATTTCACCAGTGTAGAAGGCCAAAGTGCTGTGGGATTAGGGAAGAGATTAAATATGATCAGTCAAATCAAACATGGAATAAGGTCAGAAGATTTAGTTTCTAGTCCTGGACCAAGTAAGCTTGCAATGCAGCCTTTGAAAAATCTATCTTATTTATTGATAAATGCAAGTCTGCGAGTTGAAAATGTAACCGTACAGAGCATTTCAGATTGAGTGCAAATTTATGTTTCATATTTGGAATAAGCCTTGCCCGAGTATTTTAATCCAAACGTTTCAGTCTACATTCCCGAGAGGTTTGGAAATGAGATTCTGCTGTCGTGTATAATCCACTTCCATAATGACTTCCCTGTAAAAAGGATAGATAGTCTGAGCCCACAGGGGTTTGCTAAGTAACTCTGTCAGAGAGACACGGCCACTCACCGCTAACACAGCCACTTACTATAAATACACACTGCCTGCCCCAGCTTCTGCCCATGTGTGCTCTCTGTATGGGTCTCCCCTCACATCAGAATAGCAGCCTATGTATTTTACATGATGTGTACAGTGAAAGGAACAAGGAAGCTTGTGACTATATTTTCCGTTAAGTACTTCCTCCCCCAAGTGCTATCGAACACACCGTCTTGATGGACACACTCCACTTTCCATGCTGTAAATAGCCCTCTTTGTTCGGTCCACTAAACCGTCGTTTCAGCCAGCATGTTGTTAAGGTGCGTGACTGCCTGACTAGATCAGTGTTCTTGGACAAAGCATCGTCATGTACAATTATACAGAGCTTTCACCTCCATTTCACACCACAATTGATGTGGAATGGCCTCAGTGGGCACTGCAAAAGGTCAATATCATGATTTTCTGCTTTGATATTGTAGAAGAGAAAGAAAATGGGAAAGAGTATGTGAAATGCACTTTGATCTTCCCCCAAAAAGTCCAGATTGGGAACAGATTTAGCCCTAATTAGGCCATCCCACATACTTCAACAACATCAGGGAGAAAATCTTGCAGCAGGCATTTTTTCAGACACTGATCTTGTTGTGCCCTGATCGTCAAGCTTGCTGGCATTGCCTTTAAATACCAAATTAGTTGAAACATTCAGATCCAGAACCGTATGAATGGGTTATGAATGGGTTTAGGCGTTTTTCAAATGCTCTACAGTGTACGTTCTAGGGCTGTGCAAAAAAATCGATACAGCTGAGTATTGCAATGGTTTTTTTCCATAATACCGTATTGATTTTCCAGCTCCTCATAATGATACATTAAACGGATTTAAATTACGGCATCTACATTTTAGTTCAGTGACGCAGTAAGAATATTTGCACTTTATTTTCATATGATGTTATGGCATCTTCGGGGTGTTCAGTGACACTGTGAAATGCAAATACTGTTCTAATAAATTGGAGTGGAAATTTTGAATTAAATATTTTTGACTCAGTTTGTCTGCTGAGTCATCAATGTGATGTGATGTAAATATTAGACTACCCAGGTGGTACACAGCAAGTTGTATTCTCAGCTCTATTTTTAAATTGTCAGTAAATTACGTAGAGTATTCCAGTGTATCGCAATATGATATTGCAATGTCGCAGTATCATATCGCAATGTATCGCGATACAATCATATTGTGATTCATGTATCGTGATACGTTTCATCTCGTGAGGTCCTTGCCAATACCCAGCCCTAGTACACTGACTGCAACAATAAATAAATAAATAAATTTTTAAAATCCCTCTTAACAGGTCATATTCAGTGCTACAATCTTGTTATTCTTCAAACAAGGTCAAAAATCTGCCAGTGAGATGAGATAATCCCACTTGTTTCCAATGCTAATCAACTTGTTTCCAGACTTTTCTTGATTCACGTGTCATTTTCTTGATCCTAGTGGGCTGATCGGCCTTATTCTGCCTTGTTTCAACAGATTTATACTTCCACAAACAAGTGAATCTGCACTGGAAACAAGTGGGATTCTCTCACCCCTTTGGCAGTTTTTTTTTTTTTTTTAATTTGTTTGAAAAAAAAAAAGGTTTCAACATTGAATATGGGACTAAAGGACTTGTTAAGATGGAGTTTTTTTTTTTGCTTTGTTCATAAAGGTAAAGATATGCTTTGAAGAGATGTGGATCACGCATACTCCAAATGACTTGGATTGGACTGCATCTGCAAGTGCATTATCTGCTCAAAATGTCTTGAGATGCATGCAGTTCTTCCTCTGTAGGGTCCATCTTGAAGAACATGTCACAGTCCCTCACAAAGCTCTACAGCAGAGCCTTTGTCTGTGTTAGTGTTGGTAATATGAGTTGATCCGCTGTCTGCGGACTGACCTGCTTCAGAAGCCATAAATCATACAGTCTAAAGGCCATGAGAAACCTGCTGTCTGTGCGTCTGACCCAGCAGTGAAATACTCACTGGAATGCTGTGTGGAACAAACGCTAGGAAACACGCTCACCCATCAGTAAATCTCATGAGTCATACTGAACGCACATGCATGGACAGACATTCAGGCTATTCAGGCCACCGGCCATACATCCTGTAAGTACAGTAGCGTGCTGCATCCCTTAATGCCCTCGGTTAGTTCCTTTGTGAAGATGTATATAACATACACTTTATGGTACAGGGCCTACACCTGCATCATCATGAAGAGCCATTTCCATCTTCTATATCATCTCCTGCATATAGTCTGCTGTCCTCTCAATTCCTTTTCTTCTCATATTGCTGAGCGGCTTGATCCCTGTCAAAGTCTGCTCATGAACTCAAATGTTTTTGTTCCATATTGAATGGTTTTAGATAATGCTGATTTGTTGCCCTCTCCGACTAAGGAGAATCGGCTCCCATAGCTCAGAATTGCTTGAGCTTTAATTAGAGCGCTGCTTTTCACAGAAAACAAGATTGTCTCCGGGAAACAAACGGGGCTCCATCACGTCGCAGTGGCAAAATAAAATCCAGGGCATGCCCATCACGTTATCTTCCCATCAGGCTCGAGACAAAGCGAGGGAAAGTAAATAAGTCCCGCTGCCAGTGGGGAGTCATGCAGCCGGGCCTCCTGGACTTTTTGAAATGCGTAACATTTCCTGAGCCTGGGTTTCCACTGACTGAAAATAATCACAGAAAAAGAAAAATGGGGAAAATGTCTGGGGCATGTTGATTTAGCACATTTTGCTGCTGAGGTCCTCAAAAATGAGTTCAACAAGCAGAGATGGTATCCTATGTCTCCCTCTTATAAAACTTTATCATTGTCAATATAAGATGTGAAATCCGACCTATGATATCCTTGCAAAAATAAACTCCTCAGATGTTCTCACACTGATAACCCCACTATACATTATGCACTTCTGGGTCTGGCATTAGAGTAGATCGGCGGTTTACAGTCTTATGTTTTCCATCAGTGTGAGCATCTGGCATGTTAGAAATGATAGTGAATGACAAAGACATGCACAAAAAACAAATGTTCCAGCTCTGGTAGCCTCACTAATTTCTGAAACATGTAATACATTAGAGCAGCATTCAGGACCAATATTTCCTCTGAGCTAGTAGTTTGGTGACCTACATCTAATGATTTATCACTCAGACCAAATAGTGTCTCGTCAGTCTTGGGTCAGGAAGTAGGAAGTTTTGGTGGTACAAGATATTGGATGCAGGGACTTGGCCCGTACTGAACTGACACCCAAGAGGACCATCTTTGACTTTGTTTGCTTCGAAGCTTCTGCCCAGAACCAGTTTGCGTGTCTCTCACCCAGAAATGTTGCATTCTTTGGAGTTATGTTCATGGACTCAGTCATGCAAGGGGAAAAATACAGTGAGGGAAATCCCATTTTAGTTGTCCATTTTCTCACGGTCTTGTGAGGAGAGAAGAGGAGAGGAGAAGAGAGAGCAGCAGATAGTGAAAAGAGGTTTCAGTGCTCCCTTGATTCAAAGGGAAATTGTGTCAAAAGTTGTTGGGGTATGTTTTTTTCTCCAAAAGCTAAATCCTCAGCAACAACTTTGGTTCTAGAAAGCGTCATGAGCGTCATCAGAACATATACACACAAATGTAGGAGATAAACAGTAAATTTTGGACTTTGGACCCACAGTGAAATTGGTTCCACTACGAAACAGATCATGCTGCATGAGCTGTTTGGAGAAATCCATGTCAGAATGCCTGAAATTCCAGGCTGTGTTTGATTTTACGTTACGGAAAACTCTTCAAAACTCAGTTTCGTCAGGCTCTCACTGTAATTAGATGTAAAAAGCAGCTGAAAACACACTTCTTTTTTTTTAAGTTGGTGTCCGGCATAGTGGTTGATTTTTCTTATCGTTCACTGATCATGTTTACATGCACAGAAAAAAAGATTGTAATATGGTGAAGACAATATTGTGATAAGGTTGGAACCATGTAAGCACCCCACTGTGATCATGTTAAGGAGATTATGCTCTCAGTAAGAATAATCGCAGTAACATATGTGTAGACCTCTTTTACTGGCATTAATAGAGTCCAGTAAGAACATGGACATCTTTATCTCTGCTAATGGAGTTGGACAGGGGTTATATTTTCACCCCGTTCCATTTATCTGTCTGTTTGTTTGCTGTCAGCATGACATGTCTCAGTGGAATATAATACAATACAAATACCCTTTTCCGATTTACCCAGACTGAGACAAGATGTTCAATATTATTTTCACCTCCGTACAGCCACTGGTTCCGTTCCGATGGGTAAAGACTTGAAGTCTACAGGAGTCATTAGCCTAGCTCCGTCAAATTGAAAAAATAAACCTTACATCAAGTCCGAGGCTGTCTTATTTACACAATGTATCATGTGTGTAACATGCTAATGAAATACACGTCTTGAAAGTTTTTAAAACGAGAGTCGTTTTAGGAGAAGTTAGATGGTAGGAACTATAACCAATGAACACATATGTTCAGTGGTTATAATTCCTACCATCTATAGTTCTTACTATCAAACTAAAAAAATCTAAGATGTGTATTTCAAATACACATAATACATTGTGTAAATAAGGCAGCTTTGGAGTTTCTTTTTTCACTTCGACGGAGCTAGGCTAATGACCCCTGTAGACTTAAAGTCTTTATGCTAAGCTAACACAAAACGCTAACCATCGGAACTGAACCTGTGGACGTACAGAGGTGAAAATGGTATCGAACATCTTGTCTCAGTCTGGGTAAATCAGAAAAAGGGTATTTTCCCCAAAACATTGGAGTTGTCCTTTAAAGTTATGAGCAGATTTGCATGAAACTTTGTGGAAAGGGCGGTCATCTGGAAAGGAAGAACTGATTCATTTTTCACACCAATTGTCCAAAGGGGGCTGTGGCACTAGATACAAGTAACTTTTGGTGAATATCCAACATGTGGAACTGGCATATCTTAACAATAGCATAGTGTTAGTGGAGATATGTGCTCTACTGAGTGCTTTCTAGTTCAAAGTGTGATCAAGTTTTTCATGTGTAGTCAGTGAAAATACTCAGGGGTGTTCTGTCGGCTTTTTGCCATTGTGTCATTTCTAATACTGAAGGACAATTTAGGTGAACATTTAAATGTTTTCTGTCTGATGACTAGTGGAGTTTGTTTCTGTTTACAGCTGCTTTGCAGTTTTCTGTATAGTATTAACAAGGCCATTTTTTCTTTAATTTTGCCAAGCTACTTTTTTTTTTTAAATCACAATTTGTTGTGTTTTGTGGTTAAAAAAAAGGCTACAGTCTCGCATTGGTTTTACAGATAACAGTGGGGTTCTCTTGAGTTTGGAGGTATTTGCTTTTGATATTTGATTCATAGTAATCACATCTCTAGCCTGTCCATTTTAAAATCTCATACATCTTTGTGAAAGTTGGACATCAATCAAAGAGAAAGCGTTCTCACCCCCTCTCTGGAATCTGGCCACTCCAAATGAAAACAGTTCATAATGCCGGGGTCAAGAAGCAGGTATAAACTCTACTTGGGGGAGGAGGAAGAGAGAACAAAGGTGGTAAGAGTAAAAGTGAGAGTCCAAAGTTTTAGGACAAATCACCGCCGGGTCTTGCTCGCTCAGACTGCTCCGAGCGAACACGGGAGAAAGTTTTCAAGCCCAATTCTTCTTAATCTGAAAGGAGACAGGTATTGATTGTCCCTCCTAGAGATTGAAAAACACAAACACAGTGAGAAAAGGGCCTCCAGATAAACAAAGACGTTTCAACAAAGACTATTCTTCCCCGTTCAAAACATATCATTTATACTTAACCATGGAACTGTGCCAGTCCCCGGCGTATTGGGTTCATAACCACTTCTTGTGAATAAGGGAGAGAGAGAGAGGAAGTGGAGTGGGGTGGGGGGTGGGGGGTGGCAGCCAAGGAATGGAGCAGTGCATTCTGGGACAGATGCAGCTGACCAATCAATGGTGTGATTAATGGAGCTAATTTTATCTGGACACTGCGGATCATTACTTCCTGGTATCCGTCTCCTCCTTGCTCCTGTCTATATGGAAGTCACCATGGATAATGTGTTTGCTTCACTAATGAGAGTCCCAGAGAGAGACAGAGGACAGTGGAGGGTAAAGCCACTGACTGCAAGTCAGCTGGGACCGCAGCCTGGCACACAATACAGAGATGCTATCTGCAGGAGCCGCTGACAGTATTTCCACGGCTCGCACCGTTGTGACCTTCTCCACAGTGTCTACCACTGACAAAGTGGTGACTTTAAATACTGTGCTGCATAACTTTCTAATAACATTATTAGTGTTAGAAAAACAAATGGATGGGGTCAACACTAGATATCAGCCAGCCGCTGCCATCCACCCTCAAGACCACACTGAAAATGGTTTTATTAGTATTTCTTATATCCGATGTCTGACAAAAGAAATCTGTCACTGTAGTGTGGGAGGGTTTTCTGAGTGAAACCTGCCTCACCCTGCCTTAAAGGAATACTCCAATGTTTTGGGCAAAGTACCCTTTTTCCGACTTACCCAGGCTGAGACAAGATGTTTGATACCAATTTCACCTCTGTACGTCCCCTGGTTCGGCTCCTATGAGTAACATTTTGTGTTAGCTCAGCATAAAGACTTGAAGTTTATAGGAGTCATTAGCCTAGCTCTGTCAAAATGAAAAAATAAACCTTACAACAACTCCAAAGTTGTCTTATTTACACAATGTATCGTGTATTTGAAATACATATCTTAGACATTTTTTTTTTTTTAAAACGAGAATCAGTTTAGGAGAAGTTAGATGATAGGAACTGTAACTGCTGAACACATATTTTCAGAAATTATAGTTCCTATCATTGATAGTTCTTACCATCTAACTTCTCCTAAAAAGACCCTGTTTTTCTGAAAAAAATTGGTTTTGTCCCTCGAAGTTTGGCCTTTGGTAGAGAGTTTTAGTGTCCCATGATGGTGTTTCGGTGGCATTTTAGTCTGACAAGAATAAAGCTCTGGGAGAAACACAGTATCATTGGAATAAAAAAAAAAAAAGCGAGCGTACACAGCAGCAGTGAATGGTATGTGTGACGTGACTGGCACTGAGGTAGCAATGCCTCCTTGATGTGATTGGTTGTTTGATTTGCACTGAATGGATTTTAATAAATACGATTACAGCCCCAGAAGCAGCCTGGAAGACCGGATTTTCTCTCAGTGAGGGTATAAGATAGACCAAATCTTTACAGAAACTTTAACCTATTTCACCTTGTGAAGTAGGAGTGTAATCCACCCGACTCTCTGCAACAAATGAACAGAATAAATTATTGAACGCGACCTCAATATTGCTGTTGTCATGTGAAAATCTCACAAATCCTATTGTGATTTTCATTAAGTTTCTGTTTCTTGTTTCACGCTCTGTTGAGTTCTGCTTCTCTATAGGTTGAGAACATTTTTCTGACCTCGTGGACTTATGAAGCCCTTTCAAAGCCCACTGGATAAACTCCAAAACGTGTAGTGGTTAAGATGAGTTAATCTCAGTTCCTGAAAAATTGACATTTCAGAGATGGAAGCTTTTCATCTGGCAGTAGCAATATGTGAAGCATCTTCCAAACACCAAATTCACACAGGGCAGGGAAGGGTCATCTGTCATACCTCCCTGTGAACTGAAGTTTCGTGGCTGCAGAGGCCACCAGAGACCAGAGCCTGACATACAATAAAGAACAAGGAACCTCCTGAGGGTTGTTTTCTCAGGATGACCCCTACAAAATATGAACTTCTGACCCATGCAGGAGAGCAGAACAGTATAGGCCTCTGGGGACTTGCAGCTTGTATTGTGGATGTGCATGGGCGACAAAGTGAATAAGCTCTACCACCCCATTAATTACTGAGTTACTGGATTAAAAACCATGAAAATGCGGCACTAAACGGAATGCCCTCCACCACCACACTAAGAAAAGTCGTTTGGTTTACTGACGTCACATTAGGTTATTTCTGGGTATTTCAATCCTCAAAATTTAAACAGTTACCACTTGCTGCCATTTACCACTTGTGATGTTGTCCAGTGGAGCTAGAAAAGGGATCTTTGCTTTCACTTGGATTCAGTTCATCAGTGAATTTCACAGTTGAGCAGATAGTCCTGACATTTCTTACCCTCAGTGACCCCTAAACCTAATTTGTGAGATCATGACTGCATCTCAAAGCTCATCAGCCAATTTACAGATTGTTATAACTTGCTATTAAATTACTACATACACAGTGCATGTTTTAGGACATCCTAAGGCATCAGACAAAAGGCATTATTCCACAGACTAAAAGAGTTCAGGTCTCGGGAAAAAATTTAAGGTCTGGTACAAGTGGACATCGGACCAAACGGCCTCAGACCAAACAGGGTCAAACAAACCTCCCTCAGCAAAAAACGCCTCAGACAAAATGGTAAAATTCCCCTCAAACTGTAGTATTTAGATTTTATAGCCTATATTCAGACTTTGCCAGCAAATATCTTTGAGGGCTCTTAATCAGCTGGCAGTTACAAGCAAATTTGATGCTTCACCTGTGATAATGCAATAATGTTATACAAACGTGGTCTTCCATTTTCGTCTACAGCAAGAGAATCCAATCTCTCACAGCAACGGAAATGGGTTACAGCAAAGAAAAAAAAACTAAAATGACATCATCCAGAGTCGTGTGCATACTGCTGGGAGTATATCTAAGAGTAAAACATGCAACTTCATAAGCTTTTGCCTTGATTCTTGGCCTTAATCCATTTTTGTTTCCTCATGTATCCACATTTTAGACAATTGATTAGCAGTGAGTGGTTTCTTTCACCATCACCAAAGATGGAAAATTACTTTATTACAACATATGATTAAGAATATGACACTTGCTTAATGTTGTGATACTCCCACTTACAGATGTTTGTTTGCAAAGTCTGAATATAGGCTAGGTTATCTTACGTCACTGCAGTTTACAAGGGAATTTTACAATTTTGCCGTTTTGTCCGAGAGAGTTTGGTCTGAGGAAGTTTGGTCTGAAGGAGTTTGGTCTGAAGGAGTTTGGTCTGAGAGTTCGTTCTGAGGGAGTTTGGTCCAAGGGAGTTTGGTCTGAAGGAGTTTGGTCTGAGGGAGTTTGGTTCGAGAGTTTGGTCTGAAGGAGTTTCGTCTGTGGGAGTTTGGTCCAAGGGAGTTTGGTCTGAAGGAGTTTGGTTTGAGAGTTTGGTCTGAAGGAGTTTGGTCTGAGGGAGTTCGGTCTGAGAGTTTGGTTCAAGGGAGTTTGGTCTGAGGGAATTTTATCTGAAGTTATTCTGTCTGATGTCCAGCTGAATAAGATCTCAGACTTGACAAAGTTTTTCCTGAGACTGGAGGCCTTTTAGTCTGAAGAACGATGCTCTTTTGACTGTCTGAGAAGTGAACCTCAGGTCTTAGGATGTTCAGAAATGTACACTGTACACATGGCATTGTGTGTTTCCAGTACAATTAAATCAAACACTTACCAGGATACCAAATAGCTGCAGAGTGTAGGTGAAAGAATAGCTCTATTTCCTTTATGTATTGAGGTATTCTGTGTTACACCACCACTCCTTCCTCACTCCATTTACCAACCCCATGGCCTACCACTGAAGCTAATGATCCAAACGCAATACACACAACAGTACTGCCAGGGACAGCTGGAGTATCAGAAACTAGCAAGATCTCAGTCAACACATGGCGGGAAGGCTAAACAAACTGTCAGCAATTAAAAAAAAAAAACAAAAACCCTGAATACAATCACAACAGTGCAGGACTACTTTGAACAAAAGCATAATGTGTCTCATTTGCATGTCTGGAATGTACAGTATGCCCTGGGTATGTTTTCATATGCGTGTAGGTGTTATTTTAAGCACATTTCAGCAAGTAGGTGCACTGCTGTCGAAAAAAAAACCCCATTTGGAACCCATGATGGAAATGATAGAAATTGGAAACAGATTCGGAGCGCGTCTGCTCTGAGCTGCTCGTTCAAAACCAGCAGACACAGGCAGAGGTATTTCTTTATGGACGTCAAGCCCGGTGCGCTCCACCAGAGAGTTTTCATTGATTCATTCATTCAATATCATTCCACGCTGCGCTGTGTTAGAAACTTCAGTGCTCCGCCTCCACCCCCCACCTTATCCGCCTCACCCCCTGAATTCTTCTGTCCTTACAGGGCTGGTTTATGGCTGCAGAAATATGAAGATGGTCTATTCTGCAGAACAGGGAGAAAGGCTCTCTGCCTCTGAATGGACCTTGGGGAGATTGGAAGATGGCTTTCATCTGTCACACTGTACATGGTGACAGTAACTATTCTATTTCTCTATTCTGCAGAAAAAAAAAATCACTGCACAGCTGCCTTTTCATCTCTTTGAAGGTATTATAGAGGATCTTTGAATAAGTGTGGGAGGAATGGCATGAAAGGTTGACATATGGTTGACCTGAGGATATGGAAAATGAGGGGAAAAACATGAAATTTTAAGTTTATATCCTAGGTATTGCTGCTCCATATTCATATACCCGCAGCGATATATAAAGTCCAGTGTCCCTTTATCGTCCTCGGTAACTTTCTTTTGCCAACTTGACGACTTGGCTGGCTAAATGGCGACGGGTCAGGAGCATGCATGCATGAACAAGACAGGATGCATGGGAGACATCTTTTCAAATGTATTTATTGATCGACAGAGCGGACCTTTCAAAGACAGACTACAACAATGCTGAGAGACATTCAGTGGATAAAAATGGTATCAAAAGAATCAAAGCAGTTATTACATTATTTTTTCGTTTATGGGTCTCGCCAGTGTGGCCACCAAGAGACCTCGTTCCAAAATGACATGATCGAACAATGACTGAACTGAAAAGGTGTAGACATGGGACAAACACACACACTCTGATCGCTCATTGCGCACTGATGATTGGACAAATATGGAAAATATAGAAAATGACAAGCAATGTAACTTGAATATGATTTCCACGTTGCAGATTGTTGCACCTCCGCCTCCCTCCCTGGGGCAAAATACAGTACAAGTAAACAAATATTCAGCTTTCTGTCTGTTTTATGTTTTTAACCGGTTTCATCCAGGTCAAAGCAGCGGCTTGACCACTGCTGACCTTCAACAAGAACCTTTCAATCGCTTCACCGTGCCGCGCTAATAACCACCAGTAAGATATACGGCCCTTGCCCTCCGAGGGCCCATTAAGTAGTGCACTGTAAGGACCGGGGTTAAATGAAAATGCATTACTCCCGCTCGCGTTGTAATCGCTCAAGTTTTAGGCCAATGACAGGAGGAGGAAGAGGTGGTGGAGGTGGAGGAGGGTGGATGAAAATAGCACCATAGAAAAACAAGCCTTGCCAGTGTAGGTCAGTTTAGCACCGATGTTTGAGCCTGGTACTTTGAGCGTCTGCTGGGCCCTCAGGGTTTGTTCAGACTCTGTTTTGTTTTTTTTTGTTTTTCTGTTTTTTTTTATTTCGAGGTTGACATGCACACACACACTCCAGCAAGCATGCACACACTGAGATCAACATGCAGGGAGAGACTTGCTTGCTATGGGCCAGACAGGGACCGAGACACAGATATACCAAGGCAGACACAGCAATGGGGGAGGTGGAGGGGGGGGTGTAGACTGACTTATTAGCACCAAAACACCCAGGCTGCACTCTGCTCAGTGCATGCCAGCACGCACACACACACACACACACACATAGCTACAGGCAGACAAAGCAACAGGGGGTGTGTGGACTGACTTTTTTTTTTTTTTGTTTATTTTTACATAAAACCAGCCGAACTGTAGCTTTGCTCTGGTACTTGGGCACATCCCTGGGACTCTTGTAAAGGACAACACAAGTAGACGCAGTACAAGCTAGCATTATCATACACATATAGACACACATAGTCTGTATTTAGAGGCGTGGAAAGAGGGCAAACAATGGAGAAGAAAAAGACTTGGGGGGGAAAAAGTGGTGATCTAAACATAGTTGTTCATGTAATGCCTTTGTCTAAAAGCAAGAGAGGCAATTTCACCACTGAACAGTCCTGTGACCGCAGCCGATGAAGTGCTATCGCTGAGAATGTCATTTCATCACACACACATGCACACACACGGAGACCGCAGTCGGTAAACTGTCTTGACCTCGCCCTCTTCGTTTGTCAGCAACTGTATATCAAGTGTGTCCCAGCAAAGCTAGAATAAACACTAGCCGGCCCGTCGGCGGCTCATGTTTCACATTGGAGCTGCAATAAATGCCAGCGCTGCTCCGCTGGGATTATACATCTAAAACTCTTGATTTTTATCAAGCCACCCCAAAATACAGCGACACACAATAGCAGCAGACCACTGAGCTCTCAGTCCTGGTATTTCCCCGGATCAACATGTATACACTTTTCTCTGAATCAGATGTTACATTTTGTTTTTCTTTCCTGCTGCTAAATCTCTGGAGTCCAGAGTTCAGTGTCATTGGAGTTGATTTCCTTATTTATGTTGGCCCTCTGTCTGCAAACTGTTTGCTTTAGATGCTGGGGCACATTTGCTGGGAGCAATGGCTGCTGGTTCCATCCTGGCTCTGGCAAATTTTAACCTTTTGCATGCTGACTCAATCCTTGAAAACAAACTTTCTTTTAAAGCTGCAACAGGCCAAAATGGACCAGTCTGAGGTCCACTTAGGATAAAATGATTAGGATAAAAGCTGCAAACTTGGGCTGCAACAGAGCAGTTTCCTTTTCCCTCTAATTGAATAACTTTGGATTTGCCCTGTTTGCCAGAATTCATTGCCAGTGTCAGGTAAGGTCATGATGGATTCAAAATGAAGACCAAGACCGTCTGTCGCTCCCTTTTCCCTTTGATATCCTTTGGTATAAAGCAGACTGACCTGGTTGGTAAACATGAATGTACTGTGTGCAGTTTGCTGACGTCACCTTGCAAGATTTCTACCACTTGTGTGAAAAAATTGACTAATGCAGCTTTAACATCTTTCAATTTGTTCCAACTTTGAGAACAGTTGCACCAATGGTTGTAGGGCGCCCACAAACTAAAAGCTAGTGGATATGAAAGACATTTAGGCAAAGAGCAGAATAGATGACAGCACACACACACACAGGTACAAAAGGCAAAGACCTGCACTGAGCACACATTAGAAACATGAGCAAAGAGTTTGAAGGCAGCTCTTCATCATATACTGATCAATTTATTCATTCTGTCAGGACGTTTCTCTGTTGTCCCAAAGTCTTACACAAAGAAGTCATTGTGAGATGTCCAATTTGTTTTTTGTTTTTTTGTTTTTTTTTTACCAGAAAACAGGAAAGAAAGAAAAGAAGAACAGTATGCGATCATGAAAACAGACACACATTCAAAGACTGCTCACCTTGAAAGCGAAGACACTACATGTTTGCTAGCAGTTGGATTTTGGTGACCAAAATTGTTTTTCAGGCCAATTTGAATTGCCAAAAAAAAAAAAAAAAAAAAAAAAAAAAAAAAAAAAGATAAACAAAATATAATGATCTAAATTCCAGCTCAGCTTGAAGCAGCTGAGGTATCCCAAATGTACCACTCGAATCTTTTAATTATTTTTTTTTTCATTGTACCTGGAGATATTAGGGTACGGGGGTGGAGGGGGGTACACTGAAATGTACAAAAATAAATGCAAACACAGTATTTTCCAGAGTTTGAGAAACTTCCTCCCTCATGTTTTGAAGGGACCAAAGCCACATTGGAGCAGGACCAGTTGGATATAAATGCTTGCATGCACTTTGACACAGGCACTGATCTTGACTTGGTGTCTCGCTTTTATGGGTCCTCAGCCGGGAGACAAGAGCATTCTGGGAACTGTAGGCCGTCTGTGACTTCAGTGAGCTCTCTCAAACAAGGCAGTCAAGAAGATTTTTTTTTAAATGGTCTGTCCATTCACAAATACCAGAATGACCATTTCGGATGCACACTTTAACTATTCTTCAAACTAGGGGGGAAATATGGGCCGAGGACAAGTAAATAACGGTGAACAAATCCACTTAACAAGACTCTCAAGCTCGTAACAAGCCTGACCTCTGTCCTATGGAAGTGATAAAAAGCAAGTTAGACAGTAACAAATATCTTAACACACAAAAATAGTGGCTTTCTCCAGAACCTTCTATCCATTCTTGACTGAGCATCTTTTACAATACAATACATTACTCTCAATACAGGCTGACTCTTTATTGTGTCCTGATTGGCTCGGCAAACCAGTGCCGAGAATTCTGGACAATGTAGTAAAATCCAGAAATACCAATCACGGGAAGCTCATTGGCTTCTTTAATAAACAAACAAAAAACAAAAGTAGTATACAAATTAAAAAATAAACAACGGCAACAACAGCAAAACCAAGCACAAGTAGAATATGATCTATAATTAAGGCGAGTTAAAATATTGCAGAATAATTTGGCCCCTGTATCTCAGACAGACTGCCACAACAGTCAGAGAGCTCCCCGACTCTTAATCGCTGGAAAAGGATCCAGAGAAGGGAAGGAAAGAAAAAGACAAAAAGTGAGCGAACAAAAAAGAAAGAAAGAAATAAAACTGTGATCCTCTTTGGAGAGAAAGTCATTTTATTTGGTTTGGGTTGTTCTCTTTTTCAGGAGTATGTTAAAGGGAACGATCAGGACCTCCTTTCTCCAAGAAAAATAAATTAGAAAAAAAAAAAGAAAAACAAGCAGAGAAAGGGGAGAGGAGATTGGTAAGGTGTTTATCTGGGACTGTTTATCTTTTGAGTGCTATGTAAAGGGGACGCCGAAATCAGAAAATATAAAAGAACAAACTGACTCTGTTGTTTTTCTACAACCTGATATGACGGACGACAACGCAGTGCACCAAGGGAAGAGTCTCTGCTCCCCTGAAAAGTTTTTTTTCTCTGATTAAGAGCAATTGGGCAACGAGAGATTGAGGGAGGGGGTAGGAACCAAAGTGTTTGAGATACAAAGCAACCCTCCTCGTTTTGACTTGGGACTGAAGGTCGTTTAGGCAAAGACCCCCCTCAAACTGTCTGCTCCCTCTGCTCCTCTGCTCCCCTGTTAGTTAAAAAGGCTAGGGGTTAGCAAAGTCAACGTAAAAGTCCTGGGAATCATGTCTTATGTATGAGGGGCCACCGACGAACTGCCTGGCTGTTTCCCTGGGTCTCAATGAAGGGGTCAGATCACCCGAGATGGGAGGCACGGCCATGTGTTTTCACTGCAGACATCCCAAGTCCACCGAGCCACTTCCTCCTCCTTGAAAGTGGGGGCTGACATCCCATTTTCGCAAAGCCCTAACGTACGTAACCTCTTCTCCCTGCCACGTCCCACCTTCCCACCTCTTTCCCGTCTCTCAGACCCATTCCTGCATGGAGCGTTTGCAGTACAGTATGTGGCGTGGCGTCCCCTTCCTCTTGAACTGCACCACGGTGTAGACCAGCACCAGCAGGCACAGGGCCAACACGCAGGGGATGACGATGGCGATGGCCTTCACTGTGTTGGCCCCGTTGTCCAGCTCGATCACCACGTCCGTGTTGCCATCCTCGGTCGGGGGACGCTCGGGGTCCACAGGCGTCAAATCGCAGCCCATGAAGTCCTTGAGGATGGACCTCGGGTAGCCCGGCTCCACACGGAGAAACTGGTTGTTGAACTTCCAGTACTCCTTCCCCTTGTAGAAGTAGGTGAAACCTGAGGTGAGGAAACAAGAGAGGACACAGTGTAAGTGCAAGTTCTCCTTGTAGTGATAGAGATAAAAAATAAAGCATGAGTGGCCTAAAATGAAGGTAAGCTATATAGTTTGGTTACTCTTAATTTCATCTGTCCAATGTTAAAGGAATCTTCAATCTTTTTCCAACTTACCCAGACTGAGACAAGATTTTCAATACCATTTTCACCTCTGAACATCTGGTTCAGTTCCTATGGGTAGCATTTTGTGTTAGCTTAGGAGAAGTTGCACACATAGTTGGTAGGAACTATAACCGCTGAACATGTGCTCAGCGGTTATAATTCCTATCATCTATAGTTCCTACAATCTAACCCTCAACCCTTGCAAGGTTCATTTTTTCACTTTGACGGAGCTAGGCTACGACTTCAAGTCTTTATGCTAAGCTAACATGAAATGCTAACTGTAGGAACCGATCCAGTGGACGTACAGAGGTGAAAATGGTATCGAACATCTTGTCTCAGTCTGGGTAAGTCAGAAAAAAGGGTATTTTGCTCAAAACGTTGGCGTATTCCTTCAAATAGTAACTCAACCCCAAACCCAAATCTCTATGAAGTGTGACTTCTAATGGTGAAAAGTAGGGTGCCAGATCTTTGGTGGCAGGTGATGTCACCACCCATCATCACTTCAGGCTTCACAGAGATTTGGGTTTAGGGTTTAGCTACTCTTGGTATCAAATTTGAGTCAGTTGAGTGTCACAACTGAGTCCATGTGGATGCTTAACTTGATACCAACCTGTCCAAAGTATATAATCATCTGAAGACTCAGCTGACTTATTAACTTCAGTGAAGGTTAGGGTTTAGTTAGGGTTAGAAGTTGATACTAAGCTGAATATTAACATTGGACAGTCCAGTGGATTTTGAGGGTTTAGGAGAGGGGCAGCAAGCAATGGTGCTTTTTGAAATAATAAATGGTTGAAATCCACACAGTTTCAACCAGCCAGTAGACTCTGTGCTGTTATCTGTCACCAGAACATATATTTATTCTATCACTTCCATCATTTACCATGTTCACTTACTTTTCAAAACAAAGGATGGAAAGGTGAACAATTACACCACAGCTTAGGTTTCTGTACTTGGGGCAAGTATCGGAATATTGTTGGCTCCTTGCATCATGAATGATTTTCATGCTAAAGGAAAGTTCAGCAGAGTAAAGTTTGCATCTTAACTCACACAGAAAGGCTAACAGACCACTGAGCGGTCCTGACCCAAATGATATTCCGATAAAAACATTAAAGAAAAAGAGCAAAACCTCTTAACTGACTTCATCTGGCAAGCCATGTGTTTGTTATCTTGGGCTGTTCAAGCAGGGCTTGGTTCAGTACACTTTTCAGTTCAAACAATTCAAGGAAGAAAATGTCTTCCTGAACCGAACAACCTTTGCCATGAGACAGTTGCCTTACCTATCATTGGCAAAAAACAATATACTGATTGATTTGAAAGTGAAGTGACCCTACCCTGCTGATGAGGTGAATCGAGTGCACCTCAAATGGTTCACGTATTTGAAACCGTATCAAAAGTCTTTTCTGCAGGTTGGCCACTGAGCCATTGTTTCAGCTTCCGCTCTGCTGTTCAAATGAAATGTCTTTGACTGTCCCTGAGGACCAATTATAGCTGTTCATAAAAGAGAAAACACACACAACCAGACGCCAAAGCCCACAGCTCATATCACACAACAGCACAACATATGTCACATAGAAACAAAAAGGTGTTGCGGTGCTTTTCAACCCGCAACGGTGTGATTAGGTTTTTATAGGAGTGAGTGAGCATTTGGGGAAGGCAACTCTCTTGGTGTCACACTAATTAAGTCTACTTATACAGTCAGTTAGAGTTGATTTCAATGCTTCCCCTTGGCAAAAAAAAAAAAAAAAATATGACGCTGATTTC
>OMKZ01055239.1:67733-81074 GCA_900302535.1 Neoniphon sammara | reverse complement strand
AGTTCTCCAGTCAGCAGGGTCACACATCCCCTGGCCCTGACTCACACACACACACACACACACACACACACACACACACACACACACACACACGCACAGGCCTTCGCTGAGCCACCCTCCCACAAAAATGAATTAGTTCGGCTCAATTCAGCAAAGAGCATCCTCAAAAGAGATCTCTGAAAGTACCACTCTCTCTATCCTACACAAAATGGGATTCTCCTTTCTTTCTTTTTCTTTTTTCTTTCTTCTTTTTTTTTTTTTTTTTAAATCAAATCTGAATCCAGTTGCATAGCCCTCAAAATACAAAGTCTGGCAAAGTCTGGCTTCATCTTCAGAGCTCCGAGGGCTCCTTTGATGTCGCGGAGGCTCCGGCATCTGCTGCGGTATAACGACTAATCCCCCGCTTGCTGTGAACAACGTATGAAAAGTGTTATATAGGAGGGAGACAGTTCCCAACAGAAAGCCCCCCTGCTCACATGGGCCACACACAGCCATGTGGACCAGTGACGCACACGTGTGTATGCAGTCAAGCAGCAGTCACACACACTTTGACTTTCCATAAATAAGTTGAATCGCTAGTAGCCCATTATAATGGGGCTGGAACACATTTACTGCAATGAACGTATGAAACAATTGGTAAAATTCATGCTGGTAAAGTGAACCATCAGTAAAATCCCCTTATATCCCCTGACTTCCCCTTTCTATAATACACCGAACAAATTTCCATCATATTCCAGCAATTCCACACACACGATCTAACATAACACACGCCAAGACAGATCTGCAGGACATGGCTAGTTGAATGAAGCGAGCAGCTGTCTTCTGACACAAAATCCAACCAATCAAGGAGAAACAGAATCCAGCACTGATTGGCTCTCCCTCCCTGGAGAAAAGTCCATCCTGATATCTAGATCTTGCTACAAATGTGCCTGCGTGAGTGTGTGAGATGGGTTGGTGCACAGCTGTGTGTATGTGAGGGCATGCATGTGCATCCGCGACTGTGCACGTATGTCCAGGCTGCTGCGCGTTCGCGCGAATCGTAGCGCATTAAGGGGTCACGTCTCAGCAGATTGGGGTGGGATTGGGGTTGAAGTAGAGAGCAGACACAAAACACACTGGGGCAAACTGAATTCTAGTGAAGAAGAGTGAGTTGTACTTTTTAAAATTTGGCTATGATATATATCGATTTGGTTCTGTGTCGGGGTTTATGTTTCACTGTCCTAATTATAGCTGCACAAGGCAATTTCGCACTTTGGTGGACCAAAGTAGCAGTGAGAATAAAGCCGTGTCCACACTAAGCCGGGTACATTTGGTCTTCCAGCCACACTGCAGGACAGTGGTGTTTTCAGATGGATTACAAAAGCCTGCTGTCCACACTGAAACACCAGGAAAAAGAGCATACGCACGCCTATGTGCATAGCCCGCACATGTTCGATATTGACTAGGGCCTAGACCACGTGACAATCCCATGTCAGCATTTTCAAAAAGCTCCGTTTTCCCACAACACCTGACTAGCGTTTTCAAATTAAGTGGAAAATGTCGACTCAGTGCGGATGGAAGACAAAAAGATGCATTTTCAAAGTGTATCTGGCTTATAATGTGGAAATGGCCTAAGTTTGAAGGACTTCATTACCCAGAACGTATACCCATGTCACCTGATGTCAGGACACTAAATATTCTGAGAGTGCAGTGGGGGTGGTGAAAAGTTGGCGAGTGTAGCTTTCCCTGGACAGACATGCATGGCCCGCACATGCTTGATACTAGACTACGGCCGAGATCACGTGACAATCCAATGTCAGCGTTTTCAAAAAGTTCTGTTTTCCCCTTCCACGCTACAACACCTGACTGGCGTTTTCAAATTAGATGGAAAACGTCAGCTCAGTGTGGAAGGAAGACCAAAAGATGCATTTTCAAATGTACCCGACTTAATGTGGAAATGGTCGACCCAGAACGTGTACCTATGCCGTGTGTCATAAATGTCATATTCTGAGACTGCAGGAGAGGTCATGAGAAGTTGGCGAGCGCAGCTTTCCACTGACAGACCGCTTACTCAACCCTGTTCACAGGGTTCCCACACATTTTCAAAACATTTCAAAACTTTTCCATGACTTTTCAAGGACCCATTTCCATGACCATTCACAACATTCCATGACTTTTTCAAGTTTCCCATGATCGCGGGAATCCTGTGTTCAGGAGACAATCTCATATTTTGCACTCAGGTTTTGACACTTTCTGCGTGAGGGGAAGATTTCCTGACTGATTTTCATTTTGGCACAACAGGGTGATTCTACAGTGTCTCAGTTAGAAGTGATGGGAAGCTCTTCTTTATTGCAACCCCAAAGTGTTATTGATAGATGGGTGCATTGTACATAAAATCCTCCCTAATGTAGCTTTAAATAATGTTTTAGTTCATCAGGCAGCAGCACGTCTCCAGCAGGCAGTCATCATGGACCCTGCCAGCTGAGCTGGGACTGACACTTGTGACACTTGTGTTAACACATTAATTCTGATTAGTGGAGCTGACTACAGGCTTTATTCAAGCCCTACCTTTTTTTTTCAGAATGGCGGAGCTGACTACACACCCTTGACTTGCAAAGCCAATGTGTCAGAGAAATAGAAAAACAGAAATACTACGGCTTGGAATGACATGGAAGTAGCAATGAAAATTGGCAGCGGGCAGCACTGCAGGAATGAACAGAATCTATTTCTATTGTAAACTGGTGGCATCTCTCTGTTGTCTGAGATGCCATTACAGCACTAAGCTAATCAGTGTCCCAGCCTTGACTACAGTGCAGGTTAAAACCTCCATGTGTGCATTGACTTTACATAGCAAGAATGCTTTTACCTACAACTTCTCATGTGTCCTCTGCTCGTTCCTGTCTCAGTCAAATTCATCAGCAAAGAAAAGAAGACATTGTCAGACTAGGAGCCGTCTAAGGATATTCAAAAAGGCTGGTGAGACAAGGACCTACAGTACTGCACTTCGTTTTGTGACCGAGTTTCCTACTAATTTCTCCTTCCAAATGGAGACAGACAGAATAAGGCCTTCTGGGAAATCAGCTATGCGTATTCAGATGAAAAATGACATTCTTTTCGTATGAATTTTCTAAATCTGTGCGCAGTGCCATTGCTAAATTCTGCCCAGCCTTGGAAGAGAAAGGGGTGGGGGGAAAAAAAGCACAGAAATCAAACTTCCAGAGCTTGTGGTACACATGGGACCAGTAGTCTGCATTTCCAGGAATTGTTTGGTGTTGAAAATAGAAATGGGTTTGAGTGAGTCTGAAAGATTTGTAGTTTTTATCCCAACAGACTCAGGGTTTCATTGCTTACCTATCCTTTCATCAACACCCCCTCTCTGTCTGTCTGTCTCTCTTCCTCACTGAAGTGTATGCAAATATGAGTTTACAAGACTGCTATGTTTATTTGCGGTTTCTTTTATGTGGTTTGTGAGCTTTAAACATAATTAGCTTTAAATCTCTATGATCTTGGCTAGCTTAGTCTAGATTTGGGTACACAGACAAATCTCTTAAAAAACTAGAGGGACGGGAGTCACGACTGAAACTCATGATGTCATCAAGCAACACTGCATTTGCTCCATGTCAGTGAACAGGAAAACAGCTTGGTGGACACAGTGGCAGTGATTTTGTCATGGGTGCATACTGGGCTGCAGCACTGTCAGCTGTTAGCTACTCGTGTAAAATAAACATGGTTCCCACACTGTGTCAAATCTGAAATCCCCTGACTTTTCCATTACTTCCCATGACTAAAATACTGAATTTCTAGGAGGGGGAGGGGAACATATTTGGAGAATAATGAGTTGTGGCTTCTTTAAATAAAGGCAGGAAAAATTCTATGACTTTCCAGAAATTCCATGACCATTGGGAACCCTGAAAAAAAGCTAAAACAATGGACATCATGTAAAGGGGCACTATGCAATTTTGCATAGCTTCTCCTGCACACTCGCTGAAGTGAGGACCCGTTAGACTCAACTGACAAAAAGCGTGGAATAAGCACATAACATGATGTTTGAGTTGACATGGTTCTCATTTCACACATTTTTTGTCAGTAGAGTCTAAATGGACCTCACTTCAATCGACCCTCAGAAATTTTGCATAGTGCACCTTTAATCTTCCGTGGCTTTACAGTACCCAGATAAACTCAAGGATCTGAGTGAGCATGCTAACATTAAATGCACCACATATTATAGATAAAAATGGTACACATATTAGATTTAGATTAAGAAAAACTGCTGGAAAACAATGAATTAACTCTCAAAACAGAGTGATAAACTGCCCTACACAGTGAAATGATGACAATGATGGTGTGCTGGACTGTGTCTTTACCTTTGAAGAAGACGAACTTGCCCTCGCTGTTCTCATAGACGGCATCTATCTTGGGTGGCAGGCCCCTCCAGAAAACGTTGATGAGCATGGGGTAGCCCGGCATCACCGAATTATCTCTCACTCGCCAAAACCAGTGGTCCTGAGGGAGAAGAGATCAGAAGAGAACTTGAGGAGAATGAATGACCAAAACAGGGTCAATATGAAATCAGATCACACATCTGTCTACTTGGTGAATGTTTGTATGTTGTGATAGGTGTGGGTTAGAGGTCTTCACGGGTCTGCCTGAACCTAAGGACCGGGACGCTGTGTCTCCAGACCTGGTTTGAGTCCGACATTTCTCTGTTCCGCGTGGGTCCAGGACCAGCTTTCAAATAATAGACGGGTCCGGTTAGGGTTCAGGTCCGACATTTCTTGGTTCTGTATGGGTCCGGGTCCCAGATTTCAAATAATAGATGGGTCCGTTTTGGGTCTGGCATTTCTCAATTCTACATCGATCCAGGACCAGCTTTCAAATAATACACAGGTCCGGTTCAGGTTCAAGTTCGGGTCTGGCATTTTTCAGTTCTGCATGGGTCCAGGTCCCAGCTTTCAAATAATAGATGCGTCTGGTTTTGTTCCCAGTGCTACATTTCGGTTCAGGCACAAATGTTTGGACCCTAGCGTGGGTGCCTCTGTGGCATCACCGTATGTAGACGATGTGTGTAGGTCTGTGTACTGGACAGTATCTGCTATCATTTTAATGTCTAATACTTCCTCTATAAGACATGGTCCAGTTGATCTACGCATTGAACCTGTACTGTAATGCTGCTGGGAAAGCCACACCCTTCCCTTACTAAGTTTCCCTACAGGGATCATTAAAGTAGGATTTTATTACACTGTTTTCCTGGCAACATTTTTGGTGTTAAGTGGTCATTGCTGTGATGTTTGAGATGTTTTAGCACTGGCACTTCCCAGAGATACAGTACTGCCAAGTGAACCAGCAGTGTATCTCACAGTATTGTGGACCACAATTTCTTCTTTGCGTTGATGAAGTTTCAGTTTCTGTAAGTGTAATTGATTGCTCATGCTAGCTATCCAGTTCTTCTATTTATTCCAAACAAACTGGGAAATGTAAATCACTTCCTGTGTGCCAGAGGATTTTTCCCAGGAAAGATGAACTCGACAGAACAGAAATGTAAATGCTTTCAAGAATTGGATATAAAGGTTGAATCAATATTGTGTTCTATCAATCAAAGATGAAGAATATCAAACTGGAAATTTGTTTCTATGAAAATTTCACAGATTATTACTTTAAGTTTCATCTTACACCAAATCACATACTGCCCTGATCCAAGATCTGCATAGCACAGTGGGTGGTAAACTGTAATATACTACTGTGATCCAGGTCAGGCTTGGCCTAGTGCTTTCTTTGCTGCTCTTACAACAAAGCCTGACGAATGCTGGCGAAGATAAATTCCGGCTGCTAGCTTGACAGCTGTGAGGCCTTTGAGATCCACATGTACTCTCTCCGGTTGCCTGAAAAGCCACTGCGACCGGTGCTACACACATAGAACTTCAAGAACCTACTGCAAAAACCATCAAGTGCCGGGGTCAAAGTGCTAGCAAGAGGCTTTATGAGAAGCCAAGAGTTTCTGATTTCCTTTGGGGAAACGTGAGCGCAGCCAAGTGGAAGGTGTGTCTTTTTGATGTTGGATGAAACCTGACGACGGAGAGAGCAGAGGGGAGACCCAGCTGTGAAAGCCATTAGGACTAGCGAGACGTCCCACCCTTTGGCAATGAATGGCCAATTTCGCCTGCTGAACACAGCGAGCGTTTGGTCCAAAAACCCTGACCTGTGAGGGAGAGGGAGCGGGACAGAGGTGCGCAGAGAGAGTAAGGAGACAACACATCATCACACCCTGCCTCATTCACAGTGAAGGCTAAATACACACCCCATTTATCAAACACACTCTCTTTCTCTCTCTATTGCTGTCTTTCTCTCTCCGTCTAATCCAATTGTTTCTCCGGGAGTCCCCACTCTCCCCCGACTCTTCTTTCTCTTTTCCTTCATTTCCCCTTGTTTCTCCTTCCAATTCCTCCCCTCTTCCGCTCGCTCTCGGTCTCTCCCTGCTGCCCTGATTGATTTCAATTGTTCAGCATTTTCTTCTGTACAGGGCCCGGCCCAGTAATTGAAAACAGATCAAACTGTGAAATCGAAGCCATTTGAATCCTTTTGACTCTATAAAAGAGAAAATGTTCTCTCTACCCGCCCTACCTTCCTGCTCCCATTCTGAAAATAAAGCCTAGGCGAGTGGACCTGAGTTGTAGAAAATTTCAGCTGGCACGTCGCAATTACAGGAGTGTCTAGAATAATCAAAACAAGTTTAGTCTCAGCAGAGGGTTTGGAAATTACGCCCTAACATTTCCATGTTCTGCGCTTCGAGAGAAAAAGGGCTATGCGGGGCTTGTCACGCATACTGTCTCTTGGTGCGTGATAATGCATTCAGAGCAACTAGCCTGAATTACCATACAATCTCTATAGGAATATGAATTCTGAATGCTCGACACCATTAACAAACTGTCCCTGCCGACGAGTTTTTGTCAGAAAGAAGGAAAGTTAGTGAAGTGAAACACAAACTGCACCAACTGCAGAAATTGCCCTGCCAACAAATACAGGGAGTTTTGTGAGAGGAACCATGTATTACTCACAATACATGGCGTCACAATGCCGCCTAAACTTTACTCGTCTGCTGAGTCAACATAGCAACAACTTCCAATTTATCTTCAATGAATGAAGGAATGAATGAAGAAATGACTGGTACTTGCTTGGCATTGTACAAACACTTTTAAATGACCCGTTAAATGATGGCAACATGTATCAATGGCTCTGGTATTCCATGCTAACATTTAAACACATGCCATGCAATGGAGTACCAAGGATTTGCAGGCTTACAACCAAACACCAGACCAGATGATTTCACTGATTAGCTCACCTTCAACCAGAAAAGTGGAACTACTAGGTAAAATCAGCCAGCATTATCCAAAGTAAGTAAAAAATGTTTCTGCTTTTTCTTAAAATAAATATAAATTCCTTAAAAATAATACTGCTATAAAATGGCTGATGTATCCACATTTAATTTTGGAACTATGTCAGGTGAGCAACCTTGTATTCATCCACTGTACGCAGTTTCCCATCGACCACAACCTTCACTTCCTAAGGACACAGGGAAAGTAGTCCCTGATGGTTCAAAACAGTAGCTCTTTTTAATACCACAATCGCCACAAATTCTGCCCACCTCTTTCATGAAACTAAAAGCCTTAGACATGTTTGTAAAACTGCTTACCATTTCGCTTTTAGAGCTGCTACAAGGAGTCAATCTCCCTAACACTTGTTTGGCTTAGCAGGGCGAGGCCCATCTGTAACACTAAGGTTTACTAAAGCCGCAGCATCACTGGCGTCCGGGTCAATCCTGGGTAAACATCTGCTGCTCTGATGTGCGTGTGTGAAGAGACGAGAATATGACAGACAGTGGTGTTAGCATGACAGTGTTTTGACCTCTCACTCGGCTGATGTGACACACACACACACACACACACAGGCTTGAGTGAGAGAAGAGTGCTGGGGTAAATAGTTCACAGGGATGGGGATGGCAAGGAGAGAGGAGATGAAAGCTCTGTCCACACAGACGAGATAAGCCCTGTATCCCCCCCTCCAACTCCCTTATTTCACACTCAGAGAAAGTGTGTGTGTGTGTGTGTATGTGTGTGAGAGACAGTACAGCCACCACTCTCATGGCCCTATTTTCGTGCTGGTGCAAAGCGCAAAGCGTGGTCAGTCACTGGCGCAATGACATTTTGCTTTCCCCTCGCCTGGGTGCGTTTGGTATTTTGGTGATGCGCTGTGCACCGAGGTGGGAGGAGAGGCGAAGCAGTGGGTGTGTTGTGGGTGTGTTGTCATCAGTCCGGCGGCGCCCTGAAATTGTGTTACCATGGATGACCGCCATATGTGCTCGCCAACACCCGCCTGCTCAGACCAAAATGGCACTGCGTCTTGTGCGCTGTGCACAAGGATAAGAGGATAACCTTTCCCCTTTCTTTCGGTTTCTGCGCGACTTCAAAAAGTCCAACTGCGAACAATACAGATATTGACAGATTCTTTATATTCAGTGACATTATTGGAAGCTGAGCTGGAATGTGAGGCAAATGAATTACGCAGTTTCACCAATGAGATGGGACCGATGTATTTTTCACTTCGAGCAGTTACCAGTCACATGCATGTCCACTCTTAGAACACCGGAGAACAGGATTAATACAATGTGTCAAACGCTTAGCTTTCATCACATCTGCTTTAATAAACACAGATGCGCCTCATGTCCCCAAACAGTGCGAGCTGTCATTGTTTATAGTGGCATACCATTAAATTATATGGTATACTGTCTATAGCCTTTATGTAAATCCGAAGAAATGTTCAAATTCAAATTGGTTATTTCTGGTTAATATAAAAAAAAAAAATGATATGTCCATCCATATTGCTGCTAAGCACAATATATATTTAATATTTTCAGTTTAATGAGAACTCACTAAATGTTAAATAGCCTGTGGCCCAGATTATGATGATTTACACTAGATGCATTAAAACAATATTACTTGGGCATAATGAGCCACAAATAGCCGATGAAATTAGGGCAATGAATAATCAGAATGCTATGAAGTTGGCCGCTCTGTGTATCTGAGCGTCACGGCAACGTAACACCGAAGGCACTCCTTGTAGTGGAGCTTCTCTATGATATCTCTCTGTGACATTTCTTACACGCAGCTATATTCAAGCAGAAATATGCTGATCTGGACAGCTATTTGCGTCATTTTGGTTTTTAAATTGGTCTTCAATGCAATTGCAGTCATTATTATAAAGATATTAAAATTGGTGTTAAATTTCATTATCTGAAACCTGCTCTTATTTGGAGTAACTGTCTCACCCTCTTCATTCCCACAAATGGGAAGAGAAAGAAAGAAACAGCCTCATGCCCACTTGGCCGCTGGACGACTCAGTCTGTGTTCTCATCAATGGATGTAGGAATCAAAGCATGGCTCAAACATATGGTGTTTATTTCGTCTCAATACTAGAGCGCTCCTAGAAGGTATACACGTGCACACACGCGTGCACCTTTTCACAAGCGCTCTAGTGCTGAGACTAAACAAAACGCCATGCAAACATCAGTAGCGAAGTGGCTGATCCTGAACAGTAGGGGACCCTCCGGCATCCCAGAGTCCTGTGCTCTAAATCTGTCCACATCAAGGAAGGAAGTGTCTCTCAGTGAGTCAAGAGTCCCCTGTGAATGAAAGGAGGGCTAGAGGAGAGGAGGAGGAGGGAGCATCGATGGAGGAGGAGGGTGGCAGTTTCCTTTTTCATAGACTGTATTAGGATCAGAGCTGGTGGAGTTGCAATTCAGTCTGTACTATACAGGTTTTTTTTTTTTTTAAGACAAATTGTAAGTGAATCACTTGAAGGTAAAAGCTAATTCGTATGGTGTACAGGAGTCAGTATCCATTTCTACATGGAAATGGAGAGTTCAGTACATTTTCTCTACAGCAGGGGAAAAGCGCCTGTTGGTTGCATTAATTCCTGAGAAAACTGCCACTCATTTTCCCTTTTAGAAATCCACAATGGTCTGTGTGTGTGTGTGCGTGTCCGTTCCATGTACCCAGTGGAATACCAGATGGTTTGCGGGTTCAAGGTAGCTTGAGGTGACTACAGTCACAGAGAGGTTAGGTTTGTAATTTTAGCAGGCTGTGTGCTGGTGACACTAGATGCACATGGCTGTATACAGGTATCTGTGAACCCTGAGTGACCCCCACTGAAACAGAAAATGAGCAACTGTCCACCTGTATACCTGTGTGTCCACCTGTAAAGTCCACCTTAACAAGCAGGAGTCCTGGTCTACCTCAGTTATTTAGGTTTCTTTGTAGTTTTCATTGTTCTTATCATGAATGGTGTCGGGATCATTACTCAAAAAGTAATATTTTAGTACTTTGCTACAGTATTTCCACACCTACAAAACTGTGCGATTGATCCTGTCTTTCCTTCAAAAGTCGGGAGACTTCCGTATCCCATGAAATATCAAGAAAACAAACACTGTTCACATCCGACGGTCTGACTTTTTCAAACATTTAAGCTGCTGAGAGGGAGGATGATGACTAATTATGAGAGTAATGAATGGGATCTTGGAGGGATAAAGTTTGTGGATAATTCAACTTCAATCTGATATTTCGAGGGGTGATAACAAAAGCAATTACTTGTTCTGTTCTCTAATGTTATCAGAAAAATTGAAACAGTAATTTGTTACACCACTTGTAACTGGGAAACAAATGTACCACCCAACACTAATCATCAAGGACTTCTAAATACTACTGTAATTTCACACAAATCTCCCTTGCTTATTTCCTAGGCAGTTGAAATTGTATGTGAAATGTATATGAGTTTGTATGTTTTCCTAACAATTCCTAGCAAAGGAACTATTTTGAAAGCAGAAACAATAACCTCTGCATCTTCAGGGCAGTGATACATGTCTGGTTTCATCATGTTCCTGCTTCTGAAAAGCAGCAGAGGGCACAGGGAACTCCCCATGGATGCAGCCAGCTGCTCTAGCATGCATCATTAACATTACCACCTACGATCTGAAAGTCTCATACAAGTACTACATGTGTTGAACCTTAGTGTCCAATTTGGTCCGTATATACTGCAAATACCCCACTCAGCCATAATGTACAGCCATAATTTACATGTAAATAGTTGCAGGACATTTTACAAACCTGTACGCTCCAATACATTTCCAAGAAGCAAACAAGCAAGCAAGGACAATCCCATCCAAAGTTTTGACAAGCATCGTCTTCAAGAATGTGCCCTGAATGCATGTTGGCCGTCCTTTCAGCTGGCTCCTCAATAAACATAGAACTATAATTGAGCATAATAACCTTCGCTCTGCCTGATTTTTTTTCCTTTTGGTAGCCAATTGGTTCCACTCAAATGGAGGCCCAAGCGTTTGAATTGTGTTGAAATTGTATTGCTGACAGTGTGAATCAAAATTCTTTCTGTTCCTGTATTATAGAAGTTGTCAATAAGCTGAATAAGTCTCATACAGGATTTCTCAGGTCAGAAAAAGATGGATGCACACTGGCACGTTGTGAATAAGAGTAAACAAAAGGACTTAATTTGAGTGCAAGAGTATTGGGTTCCATGGTTTTCATGCAGCTTTTGCTATATCAAACCCTTTCTCAATGACTCCAGTACATTTAACCAGATAAACTCTAGTGAAGTCTCCTGTCCAAAGCTCCCACTATTTTACATTACTGGACCACCTGTGGACCTTGGGGGCTTTGAGACCGCTGAGATCTCAGTTGTAATGACTTGGCATGGACCAGACCCGGCCCTTCCAAAACAATCAAATGGGAACGCTGAGTCGAGCCAAGCCATGCAGGCCAAATGGACCAACGGCACGAAATAACTGAGCGGACAATCAATTGGATGATCAACCAAACAAGGTAGAAGTCACCCTCAGAAATGACAGTACCAAGTGAGCAAATTCACTTGAAACTTAGGAATAATACACAGAGGGCTGTGGAACTCAGCGGTGTGCACCTCGCTCACTAACTTTCCTCCTGTCAGCCATCAGTCTAAGCAGTTTTCAGTCTTCCACCTAGGCCTTGGCATGCTCTGAAGGGAAATACATCAAGCGCCGCAGAAATACAAACATCACTAATTATGATCCCAGATCGACTGTGTTATAGTTGGGCTGCTTCACCTACCAGGGGAGACGATGAATAAAAGAAAACGTTAATGCGATACCTCAGCTTTCTCGGAGAACTCCTGTGACTGAAATGAAAATCAGCACAACATACACTGGGTATCAAGAAATATTAGGACCACCTGCTCCCCCCATGAAATAGACTTACAGAGTGAATCCAAGTGAAGTCTCTGCTCCCTTATTGATTTCGCCTATTAAACACACTTTACCCATGAAAGACGTTGATTGAAAGGCAACATGTAGTGAGGATTTCTAAGCATCTAGGCAACTAAGATATGGATTATACAAAAAAGGGCTGCAATCCATCATTGCTTCTAATTCTGCTGGTGGTCCTAATGTTTTGAACATCATGGATTTACAGCTCCATTTACATACATTCCGCTCTTGAAATGCAACAAATCACCTCTTGCTCTAACTCTCTCTTCCATCCCTCTATACCCTAGGAAAAATGTTATCTGGTACTGCTTATAGAGGCTGACACTTGGAGAAAAACATTCATCAGGGCTTTCAAAATGATGAAGGAGCCAAGTCTTCATTTTACATCAGTGGCAATGCCGACTTTAGCTGAGAAAATACAGCTATTGAATCATCACCGCACAGCAAGACAACACAAAATGCATTCTTTAGTTTACTGTCTTGCAATTTTGTGCTCATGAGGGCTTTTGTTTGTTCTGAGACTGATTCAGATATTGCAAAATCAAGCACTGGTAGAAAATGTTTCCTCGCACTAAGCAGCAATAGGAAAACCTACTTTTACAATGTGACAATGACAAACATGAATTCTTCAGTCGTTACTGAAAAAAGAGAAAGCGTGAGTCAACTGATGAATAAAATAGTAATAGTAATAGTAATAGTAATAGTAATAGTAATAGTAATAGTAATGAGTTGAGTTAATTTACCCAGGGCATATCCATAACCCTTGTTATGGATATGCCCTGGGTAAATTAACTCAACTCATTACTCAAAATACGCAAAATACCTTGGACTTGGAGGCATGACTAGCCGACTAACTATCCCTCTTAATCCCACGATCGGTTGGCTGGTCAGGCAGTTTGATGCTTTGTCTTTCATCATTTGTTTGAGTGCTCATGTGTAATTTTAAGGAATACACCAACATTTTGGGCAAAATACCCTTTTTCCGACTAACCCAGACTGAGACAAGATGTTCTATACCATTTTCACCTCTGTACATCCACTGGTTCAGTTCCCATGGCTAG
>OMKZ01055239.1:47781-64718 GCA_900302535.1 Neoniphon sammara | reverse complement strand
AATCTTGTCAGGAGGCCCTGGAGAAGGAGACAAGAAATGGCGAAAAATGCATAAAAGTGCTTTTATTTGTCAATGTCAAAGCAAGACAAGCAAGCATAAAACATAAACCAAGGCTTAATGATTTCTCAGATGTGTTCACACCTCCACCAACTTAAACGATGAAAAAAACGAACAACCTAGGTGCGCCGCACCACTGACCTGGTCTGAGCAGGCAGGCACCAGGGGGAACAATTCACGGTCTTCCATGGCATCAACATTCCAGTGTGCCACAGGAATGATAAGAGCACACCCATTACTGTGCCTCCCACTTTGGCGCAGAGTGTATCACCAAAACACCAAACGTGCCCAGGCCAGGAGAGACATCACTGAGCCTCACCAAAATTCCACTGTGCCAGTGACTGGTCACGCTTTGTGCCTTTACGAAAATAAGGGCAATAAAGTTCCAAGGATCTCATTTTGCTAAACTCTAACCTATGGCAAAGTCACTGCATATAATACCATTTGTTGCCAGAAGTTCCCAAACTTCTACCTGATACTATTATTTGGACATTATGGTAAATTAAACTTTAGTCACCAAACTATCAGCTCTGACTAAGCATCTGAAGCCTCACTGATGTTTTTTTTTTTTCCTCTGATTCTTTGTTTTGCTTTTCTTTGATGCTTTCTCTCCATTAGGATAAAGACTACGAGATCAAATTCAGACCACACCTTGCCATACCCCGTTGGCACCAAACAACTGAGATCATTTGAGTGTTAATGTTATAAATCAAATGACAGCACACAGTGCCTACTGTCTTACATTATGAACAGAAATAACAATCAAACTTCATCTGCATAACAGAATTCATCTGCAAAAAGAAAAATAAAAGTTTCTGCATCTAAGGTATCCACAAGTGCGTTACTTAAACAGCTGTAGAAAAATAGAAAAATCCCTTAAATAAAGCAATAGTGTACAGGACAATGTACAGGAATGTAAAATAGGAGAGAACTGGACACCACTTCCAAAACTCTAATTTCATGCACTCCCAAACGAATTAGCCCTAAGCAAGGTGGGATGTGGAGAGACGACACACAGCTCTAACATGCATGTGTAATTACATTGAGAGTCTCACAGTTATTTAGGATGTTAAAATGCGTAGAAAAGCAGCGTGAATCATTTCCTTTATTGAAGTGCCAATTACAGACAATCAGGCGCCTGAGCTTGCATGCCATTTCAAACAAATTTAAAGCTGCACTTAACAATTTCTGACCACTAGATGATGCCAAACACACCAACTCCATATGTAAATAACTTTTTTTTTTTTTAAATTTTTATGAGGAAGACATTTTATGTTGGCAACAAACTCCTGTTGGATTTCCTGGATTACTTTGTGTCTCGACTCTTTGTGTCTCGACTGTTGACTCCCGGCTACAAGATAAGCTTTGAATGAACTTTTTCTGTAGCTGCATTGCTGACCTATAAGTCTTTGTTTGTTTGGGGCTTGGAGCAAGTGAGTTTAGTGCTTTCAAAACTGGATTTTTCATGTTGCACTTGCACGACTGATCTGAAATTTGGACATGCATGCTATAGGATGTGTAGTTTCAGAGAAGCTGCGAATAATGTTAGCAACTGTAGACAATCTGGAGACAAGCATTTGTGGATAATGTTGTTTGGGTTTTGTCAGGTTTTGTCCATCCGGCACAAAATCAAACACAAATTACTAAACAAAACACGCTTCAACAAAACAATTGCTATATCACCTAAATATGCTACGATGTTTCATGTGTATTACACGGTAATGAAATGTGTTCAGCGTTTATAGTTCCTACCATCTAACTTCTCTTAAAATGAATCTTGTTTAAAAAAAAACAAAAAGATTTGTATTTCAAATACACATGATACACTGTGAAATAACAGCTTTGGAGTTGCTGTAAGGTTTATTTTTTTTTTCACTTTGACAGAGTTAGGCTAATGACTCCTGTAAACTTCAAGTCTTTATGCTAAGCTAACACAAATACTACTCATTGGAACCAAAGAAGTAGACATACAGAAGTGAAACTCAACATCTTGTCTCACTCTGAGTAAGTTAGAAAAAGGTTATGTTGCCCAGAACTGCTGGAGTATTCCTTTAAAAAATAAATATGCAAAATTCCTGTGTAATGAATGCCTAGACAGGGTTTGTTGCCATTAAACATTTATAAATCACATGAGAGAATGAGAGCTAAAGACAAATACAGAGAGAGGGGTAGAGAGTATTGTATGTATGAATAACTGAGCACACAACAAAGTATGAATAACATGATGTGTAACTGTGAAAATGAGGATGAGTTGTCATGTGTTAATTGAGGCCAGCAGATGCAGGGATAAATGATTACAATGTGAAAGATGCAAATGTGACAAGCAACCCCACAGCTATGAGAAGTATTAGTGAATAATAGTGCCATTTATATATAATGATCTAGAAAGTTATTAACTGAACAAATGGTCTAAAAATGAGTAAAAGAAAGGATGATTTAAAAATTGAACGAAGAAATTGATTGCAACCAAACTTCTGGCTACCTACCTTACTGACTGACTGAAAGAGGGAATGTATGAATGTATGAACAATAAAACTATTCAAAGAACACTTTTTCCGTCTGACCCAGACTGAGAAGATGTTCGATACCATTTTCACCTCTGTATGCCCTCTGGTTCAGTTGAAGTGAAAAAATAAACCTTACAGCAACTCCGAAGCTGACTGATTTATACAATGTAGCCTATTGTGTATTTGAAATACACGTCTTGGAATTAAAAAAAAAAAAAACAAGACTCGTTTTAGGATAAGTTAGACTGTAGTACAATGGCGTATGGTAGATAGTAGGAATTATAACCACTGAACATACTGTATGTGTTCAGCAGTTATAGTTCCTACCATCTAGACTGCAAGAGACTAGATGACTTCAAGTCTTTATGCCAAGCTATCATGAAATGCTACCCATAGGAACCGAACCAGTGGACATACAGAGGTGAAAATGGTATCTAACGTTTTGTGTCAGTCTGGGCAAGTCAGAAAAAGGGTATTTTGCCCAAAATGTTGGAGTATTCCTTTAAATTAACAAATGAGCAATCAAACAAATGATGAAAGACAAAGCATCAAACCAGCTGACCAGCCAACTGATCATGGGATTAAGAGGGATAGCTAGTCGACTAGTCATGCCTCCAAGTCCACAAAACTGATCAGCGGGTCCACAGCAAGAGATTTCATCCACAGACAAAATTAAATCTCCTGAAATACGCCGCAGATTAGCAGAGCTGAAGCACTCTGCACTTATGTAAGCACGGGTAGACTCACAGACAGGACGCACAGATAAACATGCAAATGCATACACATTATTACAGGCAACAATTAGGCAACCCAAATGACTGCAAAACCATGGGATTAGGCAGATTTCAGGTCCCGATGTAATACACTCGTAGTGTAGCCATGTATGTCATTTTCATACTCCACAGATTTAGATGCCTCCATGCTTTTATCTCCTCTCATTTAGGCAACCCGCTGTGTTCCCGCTCCAGTCAGAAGCCACCAGTTTGTTTGGGATGCAGCAGCTATGATTTTAACTGGTGCTAAATGCAGAGACCATTTATCTCTAATTTTGGCATTGTCAACTAGATTTAGAGTCGATTTCAAGATTTCACTCATCACCTTTCAACTGCACCAGCTCATTTCACCGATTTACCTTCAACCATGTGAAGGGGAATTGATCGATAAAGTCCGGGGGAGGGTCTATAATGGAAATATGAATACTCTTGAGTCTCAGTGGAACATGGTTAAGCACTCACCTCAAGGCAGAATGCAACTGACGGGCTGTTCTGACTGTCCTTTGGTGTAGATTCAAGACTATAGGTGGCTGATTGTGACTGCTCCTTTTAATTTTGACGCAAAACTAAAAGTGAGTTTGCCAACATTATTAACCCAACATTTTCATGTAAAGTAGCTTTCACACTTTGAATAGACTGTCATATACCAGAATGAATGAGTACTAAAATTTTATCTAACTTCTGCTAGGGGTGTAGACAGAAAACACGCTATTAATATCTATACAAAAAACACTGGCCTGGGCATTCTTGTCACTGAAACAGGGAAGGAAGTCATCATGTTCAAAACACAGTGAAAAAAAGACTTAACTTTTCAATGGGGATTTTGAAAATTAACATTACAAACTAGACAGCAGTAATACCACTTCCATAAAACCAGCCCTTCTTCATTGTAGTGTATCATTTCAAGCTTACTGTTTGAATATAACTGTCCAGGTAAAGCTAATTACCTGTTCATTTTTGTGTTTGTAAAAAGGGAAAATAAATGGTGGTTTCCTCAGGAATGAACACAACCACCAGGTACGTTTTCTCTCCTGTATCAAAAAACCCCCCACCAAATTATGACTTCAATACTAAAGTCAGCCCTCATAATACACACACACACACACACACCACACAAACCTCCCTCTGCAAAAAGAGCACAGCGAGACGATCCAAAACTGCAGCAGCGGGTCGATGCTATCCTCAACATCTAGCTCATCCTACCACTGTCGGACCTCTTCTTCCCACAATTCTCTCTGTGATTTCCCCCCGCTTGGGTCAACAGCTCCAGCTGACTGAAAATCAAAGACCTCTGAATATAGAGTTAAGATATCTAAATTCTACATCTCCCCCCTTATTTCCACATTCGACCCCTCCGCCACCTTTCCTGCTTATCTAAATCTCTTACTTTTATGGCTTAGCTGACTTTTACACCCCACCCACCATTCTTTTTACAATTCAACAAAACTCCCTACCTTTATGTAGACTCCCCCACACCTCTTGCTATTCCGCCATAACTCCCACACCTTCTAATTGATCTAAGCTCTGCGCCTCCCGCCTTTGTTCTCGTCTTATCCGGCTTCTTCATCTGACATCGCTGTGCCAAGAGGAGGAAAAGGAGGGGAAAAACAAGGCTGAAAGAGGAGTGACCATGAGTTGTTGTGCCCTTGAACTCTTGGTAGAACAGAGCAGTGGCGAGGAGTAAAACAAGACAGGGATGAGGTGAGATTTGATCGCCTGCCCAGGTCTGTCACTCCCACAGGGACATGCCCTGACTGTGTAGGCAGATGGCAGCTTCTTGTGTGTGCGCGGGCGTGTGTGTGTGCGCACAACTGCCCAGCTGACAGGACAGAGTCATTTCGGCAGAATGTGACGGGTTTACAGCCTCAACAGCTGATCCAGGGACAGTTCTGTCACTTCCCAGAAAGTTGTCTCTAACTCAGACATCAAACTAAAGCCGAGGAAGACTGCAACTTCAAGATTCAAATAATGAATCACTAAATTATGGGTTCTTCAATCTAACCCTAACCCACAAACCCAAATGGGATTTTTACCTAAAACGGAGGCTCATTACAGTAAAATATAATGGTGCTTTGTTACTGAGTCAGAACTTCAGAAATTAGGTGTTCGATTGATGTATTTTACTTCTGGCAAAATTATGCCCAACTTTTTAACACTGATTTGTGAGGTAAAGTAACAGCTTGTTTGAATAGTACTTTTCTCACCCCACTTTACAAAGCGCTTCTGAATGAGAACAAAGAAAGAAAAGGTTACACAAGAAAAGAAGATGACAGCGCCACACACACACACAAAAAGAGAAACAGCAGCCACAAGGGTGAGGTGGGACATGAACTTTGCTTAGGGTAAGGGGTGACAGCGTGAGGCATGAAATTATACCAAAAAATCAACATAGTGGAACTACAGCGCAAAGAGAAACATCCACATATATAAAAGGCAATCTGTGGAAATGAGTCTTGTGAAGTAATTTCTGAGAAAACACTGATTCTGACTGCCTCCTGAGGGCCTTCAAAAGGGTACATAGCAAAATCGTCAGTCTTAATTTAACTTGAAGGGCTTGAAAATCAACAGTATGCCAGTGTTAATTAAGCCCATGCCCATCAGATTTAACGCTTTTGATAGTTTTGAACACCAGCCCCAGAGCCATATCGGCTCTGTGAGTGGACAAACAGCTCTCCAATCAACAGTTGTCAATCAAAACAACAGTCACTGAAAAATTAACACTTATTAAACGAGTGGTAGCTAAGCATAAAGACTTGAAGTCTACAGCCTAGCTCTGTCAAAGTGAAAAAATAAACCTTACAGCATCTCTGAAGCTGTCTTATTTACACAATGTATTGTGTATTTGAAATACATGTCTTGGATTTTTTTTTTAAGTCATTTTAGGACAAGTTAGATGGTAGGAACTATAGATGGTAGGATATAACTGCTGAACGTATGTGTTCATCGGTTATAGTTCCGACCATCTAACTTCTTCTATAACAACTCTTGTTATTAAAATAAATTCCAGTATGTGTATTTCATTACCATGTAACACACATGATACAATGTGTAAATAAGACAGCTTCGGAGTTGTTGTAAGGTTCATTTTTCATTTTGATGGAGCTAGGCTACTGACTCCTGTAGACTTCAAGTCTTTATGCTAAGCTATCACAACATGTTAACCATCAGAACCAAACCAGTGGACGTACAGAGGTGAAAATGGTATCGAACATCTTGTCTCAGTCTGGGTAAGTTGCTGGGTAAGTTGGGAAAAGGGTATTTTACCCAAAATGCTGGAGTAGTCCTTTAAGTATAGGTTTTAAATCTGTTCTTAACCCTGTTATCCAAGTCACCCTGTTTTGGGTTGAAGAATATAAACACCTGTACTGCATATGAGCAACCCAGTTAAGATGTCTGGCTTACTCCCATGTTAAACAGGTTACTGTGACATGTAAACATCTCACTCCTGTCACTCTTTTCCAACAGCAACTACAGCCTGTTATTTGCTATAGAGTATCAGTGTAAATATTGTTGCTTGTAACATCAGTTTATAAGGCAGGAAGGTCACACTGGTTATTATGATTTCTTCCACAAGTATTAGAATTAACCTATTGCTCAGTCACACAGGGAAGAAAATTACAGTGAGAGTATGGCCAATAGCGAGCATGCTTTGTGGATCTGAACATAGCTAGTGGTGTGAAAAAAGCTTGTCCATAGACAGCAGAAGAGGACCTTACCATAAATCTTCTGGATGCCCAAGAGGTCATCCTGGGGCAGTTTGAAGTTGTCAGTGTCCATGTACTGGTAGAAAGGAGCCATGATGGCCGTGGGGTCATTGGAATGTTCGAGGCCCAGTGCGTGGCCGAGCTCGTGGACCGCTACCAGGAACAAATCATTACCTAGAAGCAGAAAGAGAACGGAGGGAAGGAAGGAGGTAGGAGAAAAAGGCAGAGAGAGAAAGCAATGTTAATTCTGTGCTAAAAAAGGATGGTGTATTTATATGCTGGTTGGTGGAGCAAATTTGTATGTATTTGTCCAAAAGAGACTACATGTAGCATTTTGTGTTTCTCAAACTCAAGACCACATTTCCCATAAATTTTGTTGGTTTCCATCATGAAGAGGATGTTGCGACTTGTTACCATCCCCCTCCCTGGCATCGTTCTGCTTGGTTTGGAGGGCCAGGGGGAAAACAGCCTTTTTGTTACAGCCCATACAAATGTTGATTCTAATGTTAAGCTGAAATGATGCAGAATAATATGGGAACTGGAATAAGGTTGTATATTGTTCAGTAAAGCTGGTTCCTGGTTTGTGCCGTAAACTCATCTCCCTTTGTGCCATAAAGTAATCTCTCTCTGCTATAGAGCAATACAGCAGATTTCTTGTCAAATCTGGCCCTGCGGCTGACAAAGTAAAATACAGTACAGTGGGTGCTAGAGGCTGCCAATCTTCTTGACAATAGTCTTGACTGTTGTAATTATGCTCACGTCTCAAATGTATTGTGCAAACGGTTTACTGACGTTAAAATGCAACAAACAGCACCTGAAACTAAATGTTCTAACAAGCATAGAAAGATGAGGAAAATCCTCAGTGAAGCCCCGGGTCATTTTGCTGCAAGGACTAGATTCTAAGGCTATAACTTGGCTTTGTGATTGAGATTATAAGGTTAGTTTAAGGTTAGACAATGAATGTGCTCAACAGAAGGTCCTGAAAAAGTATAGTTATCCAAATGTATGTCTTTGTGGTTTGCTAGTGTGTGTGTGCGTGTGTATGTGTGTATGAGCATGGGTAATCTACCATTTATGTACCTAATGAGTGGATTATCTAGCAAGACCACAGCCACTGATGGGACCCATTACACAGATACATGTGCCCACACACACACACACACACACACACACACACACACACACACACACTCCCCCTCAGAGAGCATGGAAAACCCTGTGCTCTGTAATTAGTCTGTAGCCGTGGTAACCCAATGACTACACTGGGTTGACCTTTTGACTCGCAAACCCTGGGTGGCCAGTGGCCAAGCCCCAACCATTTCCCAACAGTATCCCAACCATATACATATTTGGGACTGAGAGTTGCCACTCCTTACCATGCCCCATCCAAGTGTCTCAATCTACGTCACTTGCAAGCATCTTCAAAAAAACAAAAACAAACCATAACCCATATTCCACAGTCTAAACTCATCTCATTTGTGTCCTCATGTTTTCCCAGCATGCTGAAGCCGGCCCATAAATAAACTCCCAGCCACAAGAAACTCACAGGGATACAATTAGGGTTAGACTGATACAGGCGGCCGATATTGGCCTTTTATTAAAAATGCACATCAGCTAGGTAGTGCTGTCCACTTCAGACATGATAGATATGATGCAGTTTGTTACATTAATTCTTTGCATAATTTCTCAATGCTACACTGGTAATCTATAGGAAGCTCTTAATCTGAAATAATTCGAAGGGGACATTTTGATCAGATTATGCAAAAGTATGCTTCAGTATGATAAATACTATCCTGGGTTTAAAGGCTTTTAGTGTCAGAGGCTTTTCTACCCTACCAAGAGTAGAAATCAATGAGAAATACTGAATATTTTTGGTGTTTGATGGCATGAAAACAGTCAAATTTAAAGACACTGAATACTGACACAAAATTAAAAAGCGATTGGCATTAAAAATGGTATTGGTATTGGCTGAGCCGTGGATATAACAGGACCTGAAGAAACCCCAGAATATACTTCCAGTACAATAGAAGAAGGCTACATCAATCCACCGAAAAAAATTACATTTTCTTTGTCTTTTTTTCATTAGTCCTCTGCCCTGCTCTCTTGAGGTTGTCGCTCCAAGCTTCCACCCCCCTGCCATTTCCATTCCGTTTTACCTCTCTATCTTATCACACTGAGACTCGACAGGATTAAAAAAAAAAAGGCCATCACTTATTCATTGCGGTTCCCACTAAATTGAGGCACTTATCTGCTGCAAATCTGTCACATGAATAACACATTGTCTGATACACACGTTGATTCTGAGCATTGTTCAACAGGTACAGTATGCTGCTGGAGAATTTACAGACCAGACAGCCACCAAGAAATCGCTTAATTGGAACTTAGTGAGGAATGTTTGACTGTATAAATGTCAGTGACACACTTTATAGGGCTGATATAAAATCCTTCGCTGCATGGAATGAAGAGGCATTTAGATTGCGTTATTATCCCAGGGTTTCAATGAAAATGCTCTACATTTCAGTCAAAGGCTTCCAATGAAAATAGATGGCTTGTAAAAGTAGGAGAAATACAGGAAATTGAGGAGAAATTTACACAAGGTTGTAAAATGGAACAAGTGGCTGGAGATACAGATTATAATGAATAAAGAGCAAGGGAGAGAGAGAGAGAGAGAGAGAGATGAGAAAGGAGATGGAGAGAAGAGAGCGAGTGTTCAGTGATTTAGGAATCCCTTATGGAAGAAAATTGGGGCATTCTGCTGAGCAAATAAAGATCCTCCTATTTCCCATGATGGCAATGAAGCAGGGGAGGACAGATTAAAAGGGCTAGGTGTAGCATTTTTAAAGATATATCATTGTCATAGTAATTGTCCTACCTTGTGTGATTACCATAAACAAATATGGCAATGGTTGAGACAATTGGTGGCTATTATCCCATGCCCGTGGTCGTTTGCACTAGTCCACATTTCTCATGAAGAGCAGAACAAAGACCTCAAAAACTTCATGGAACGTCCCCCTCAACCTTACTTTAATCTTAACCACCCCAAGCTCTTGTCTAACCTTGACCATCTCTCATCATCTATGCCTCAACTTACCAATCTCTAACCTAATGCCTAAACTTAACCATTTCTAAGCCCATCCTGAGGAGAATGAGGTGGGTGTTCCTTAAGGTATTCCTGTCTCCCTTCTTGCATTTCTCATAACCTTTGCTGCTTCCTGTCACAAGATCACAATCTCTGAAAGCTGGAAACGTGTCCTCGAGAAGCAGCTCCCTGTTGTTGTTTTGTGCTGTAAAATAATTGCCTAGTGCGCCGTAAAGCAACCCAGCAGCAGATCTCTACTCTGTTAGTGTGGCCACATATTGCAGTGCAACATCAATTTTTCACAACCAGTATGAGTAGTGGGTAGGGATGGACATTTCAGGGAAAAAGCTTTTCTATATTCACAGGGACCTATTCGACAATTATTCGACAACTAGTAACTAGCTAGCCCATGTCACAGCGTTGTAGCAAATGCTATACTGCCCTGTAAAATATGTTGCTGTTGTTTGTTTTTTAAAAAGAAGACAAGTGACACATAAACTATTTGATTTTTTACAATTTTGTGACTATTGGAACTTTCGAAAATCATGATCCATATCTAGTCTCTGGTACTTGTTAAGTAGCTTGTCCAATACAAGTCCTGATCCAAGCACTGCTCAATTTATTCTAATTCATGCCACTTATTATTAGTCGATTATAAAGCAATTTTAAGAACAAGTGCATCTTTTGCATTTATTTACTTAGTTGATCAAATTATGCACTGATCAGTGTGTGGCAATCCTCAACAAGATAAAGACAATACATTAACTGATGGACTCTTAAAAACAGTTTATTCAGAACATGTTAATAAAAACAAGTTCAGAGGTGAAATCAGGTTTATCAGAGCAGGTTAGGACATTCTCACAGATAGAGAACAGGGTGGTAGGCATTTGCTCCTCTTCTAGAAAAGAGCTGCTATGGTAATGGGCTTCACAAATAGCAGCATTTAAGCTTCAGGACAGCTTCATATGCAGCTGGCATTGGTGCTTATCACGATACCCCAGATGCTATAGATAAGCCTCGAGTCAAGCCAAATGTATGGGTAAAGCAAGGACAGGACTGTGTCTGGTTTCCTCAATCTGTCTCTCTTCAATCCCTCCATCTTCAGTCAGCCTTCCTGCATGGCGGGGCCATTTGAGGACAGTGTCGTCACTTTGTTTTGGTTGCTTACGTAAGGCTCGCCATGGAAGGCAGAGGCGTCCTGAAGGTCCCAGGGCCACAGACAAAGCCAAAGCAGCTTCTACTGCTTGGCTAATTATCAGCTGGAAGGTACGGACCCTACACAAGAAATGGCAGAGCATGGAAAAAGATGGGAGAAAGTGAGGCAGAGAGAGAGAGAGAGCAAAGCAGCAGCAAAGGAACAGCATGAAAGAGGCGAAGATGTATTACAAAGGATAGTGCACAAGAGGAGAGAAGAAGTAAAGATGAAGGGGACAGAAAAGTTAAGGGAGGCAGAAAAAGGAAAGGAGGCAGGAAAAGCGGGAGACAAAGAAGCAAAAGGGGAGATGAATAAAAAGAGGAAACGGGGAGAGATAAACTGAGGAGAAACTGAGACACTTGAAATGATAGTCGCAAGAGGAAAAGCATAAAAACAGGATGATGAAGAGAAGGGGAAAAAACTGGGGAGACAAAAATGATGAGGCTAGGGACACCAACCCCCACCTCAGCAAAAAAATAGAGAGAAGAGGGGATTACATGCTACGAGACAACCCATTCAGGTAATGAAATGCATTACAGTGCTGTATAGGCCTGTATGCCCACTGAGGTCAACAATTTATTATTTGAAAAAAAGTAAGATATAGATCTGTTACACTTCATCAGATGACAAATACATCAGACAACTGCACAGACACTGAGGCTAACCACTAGGTCAGGCACGAATTCTCCGTAAAAATGACCTGTCTGGAACGACTATTTCAAAGGTAAAAGCTGCACTTGAAGTAAAACAAAAATTCCAGCTCTCTTAAATGACTGAAAAGACATTTAAGTTTTTCAATGCTAAGTGTGCGGTGATCACAGTAGCAGCCCGCGGCAGCAGACTGCTGGCTGGGCCGACGTTCTCCTCAGGATAGGTCAAGGTTGCTGCTAATGAGATAGTGTAGCTGAGGAGAGAAAACGAGAAAGAAAGAAGGGAAGATGGAGTGGGAGAGGTGGAGGAGGCGAGACGCTGGAGATTTATGATCAGGTGTACCTCTCTTTCTCTCTCTCCCCACAGGGTTGCAATAAAGTAAACAGGGGTTGTGATTAGAAACCAGAGTCTCTACGTTATACCTGCTCTTTCTCCATAATTTACCGGCTCCCTGCACATGCCACTGCTGCTCACAGCCCATCTGCTATGTGCGGGCACACGTGACATGGACTCCGGGTTTAACACACAAACACACACACATACACTGGCCCACAAATCAGATATGGGACCCGCTGTTCAATTGCAGTAATAGCTCAGGCTGTCAGCGCCAGCCTCCAGGGGCCTGTAACCCTCTCTGCTCCGTTCTGTTTAACTAAGCACCTGTGGTTTGCTCAATACATGACATTTGATGGGAGCTACAAGCATAGGTGAATGGTAGGCCGTCCACTTTTTGGCTTTCCAATTCTTCATCCTCTACATGGGGTAGTTTGTGACCTCGATTTTCCGTCAGCTTTCGGATGTTCATTATCACTCCCTCTTCTTTTTTGGCAACCTCTCTTCTTTTTTCCCTCCTCGGTAGACAAATTGCCAGTGCCATCAAATGACCTGTTTTTTCTCTCCAGTCAGGAAGGCACTCTGAAGCACTACATGCCCTGCCACATTCAACTTCATATCAACAACTTGAACTGGCGATGGCCGTGAACAATGCTATTATGACCCTGATCTCCTCCCACTCTACCGGAGAAGATGCCCAGCAGAGAGCTCAACAATTTCTCACTCCTCCACCCCTTTCTTGGAGACTAAAAACTTCTTTCAGAAAACACAGCTGCGATTGTTGCTGCTGTTATCTCATTGTCGTTGTTTTGCTGCTTGAGTCTCAGCAAGCGTAAGCACTCTCTTTGTCCCGCAGGACCTCAAAATGTTTCCCATTGTTCAGCTCCCAGAATTCCCAGAGCGGCTGACGTTGCAGTTTCAGCAGCAAGGGTCTCGGAAGAAACTTCAGCCGCACAGTAAACGTACCCTAAAGAGGCGGCCACTGTGATTTCATGAATATTTTTGGTGATTCAGAGCATGTAGGTTTCCCCTCAAACGTTTTCCCCTGACCACCCCACACTGTATTGCTAGCCTACATACAAAGGCAAGTTCATGAATCCCTGTGGTACTCAGAAGAAAGACCTTATTTTACAGGGTTTCAATGCACTTTATAATAAGGTCTTTCATCTTCCATGTCTAACAAAGTACTGTCTGGGAGATTTTAAGATGTAGAGTGATCTGGGTACGAAAGATTTGAGGCATCGCCATGAGGTATTTTACTGTGCTTGACATTAGCTGAGCACATAACTCCTGCAAGGACAAATGTAACAGCAAAGCAAGAAAAGGAAAAGGAAGAAAATTCACTGCAAGACCAACCGAGGCAAAATTCGCAACAATGACACCAGTTGTTTCTCTGAGCCGATGTGCCATCGGACAACCTTGACCCTGAAGGTGTACAAGCTGCAGTCAGATGAAATGACAGGGAAGAGAAAAGTCCAGGGAGAGAACCGAGTGTGAAATAGAGTGTGAGTAAACGAGAGCACTGGCTGTCCAGGAGCGCTGTGTTGCCACAGACAAGTTGCCAGAGGATCTCAGCCCAGTGCTTCAGTGCCTGGCTCAGTAGGCCCCGGGCACTGAGAACTCTGCTGACTATCAAACCATGACTCCGTGCCTGGCTTGACAGACTAGCCATTGTAAAGACTGCAGCCAATCTACAATGGCTGCCTTCTTTTTCTCACTATGCGTTCACGCTGTCTGCTTCCAGTGTCCCTTCACAGGCCATGGCACTAGCATAAAGTTAGTTAAAGTCCTCACCTCCAACTTACACAGACTTAGACAAAATGTTCAATGCCATTTTCACCTCTGTACATCCACTGGTTCCGTTCCAATGGATAACATTTTTGTTAGCTTAGCATAAAGAATTGAAGTCTACAGGAGTCATTAGCCTAGCTCCATCAACGTGAGAGCAACTTTGAAGCTGTCTTATTTATACAGTGTATAATGTGTATTTGAAATACATATCTTGGAATTAGAAAAAAATAACAATGTTGTTTTAGGAGAAGTTAGATAGGAACTATAACCGTCGAACGGTAGGAACTATAACCGCCGGACATTATGTGTTCAGCGGTTATAGTTCCTACCATATAGCTTCTCCTAAAATGACTCTCTTTTTTTCTTTTTAATTCCAATATGTGTTTTTCATTACCGCATAACACATGATACACTGTGTAAATAAGGCAGCTTCAGAGTTGCTGTAAGGCTTATTTTTTTACTTTGGTGGTGCTAGGCTAATGACTCCATTAGACTTCAAGTCTTTATGCTAAGCTAACATGAAATGCTACCCATTGGAACCGAACCAGTGGACGTACAGAGGTGAAAATGGTATCGAACATCTTGTATCACTCTAGGTAAATTGGAAAAAGAGTATTTTGCCCATAACATTGGAATATTCCTTTAACATGCTGTTAGCTAGTATGCTGTTTTTCAAAGAAGCAAGCCATCTGTTTTCCACTCTAGCTGGACTGGAAACCACCAACCAATGCATTGAATGTGTGAATTAAGTTGTAAAATACATTATGCAGTATGCCTATGAAGTGGCCCATTTGTAAAATTCTATGATGTTTCCTGACTTCCCCAGAGAAAGTATTACATTCCCCGTCTATCCCTGTGAGGAATACTCTGTGTTATTTCAGATCAGACCAGTGGGAACCAGTGGGATACACTTTTAGAATGGGTGCCCCCTGTGGGGATCAAACCCCTAACCTTGGCAGTCTTAGTGCCATGTACTACCCTTACACTACCCAAACTTTATACAGAGGAAGAAAGTCTGTGCTTCGCTCCTTCTCCACCCCATCTCTCTCTCTCTCTTCTTCCCTCCCTCACTCTCTCTCTCTGTTCTTCTCGCTCTAGGCTGTTGACATTGGTTGAGCAAGACTTGTGCTGTTGAATCTATTACACTTAATTCTCACAAGCTTGTCAGAGAACAAAACCCAGGCTGTTGGGAGTAACACATGTACGCCGGAGTAATTATTTATTTACAGAAACTGCTACAGACTGAATTTCTGTGTGGAACGTTGCCAGGGATCCAAATATTGTCCGTTCCAGTGGACTGGAGGTAAATAAACCGCTGAAAAATGAGGAAAAACGCTGCCAAGGAAAGGACATCCTTAATTCTTGTCACGTTTATCTCTGTGCAGCACCTGTGAGCAGGAGGAGAATGTGTATACCTTTTCATTGTAATCATTAATCATTAATAATGCAGTCGAAGCAGTGGCGCATGTGTGTGTGTGCGTGTGTGTTTGCCAGTAGAGTATGTGCACACTTCTGCGGCTGTGTCTACAGACAATACAATCAGCCAACCAGTAATGTGACTTCACTACACAAAGCCGGAGAAAACTTCTGGACAAAAACTGTACCGGCACCCTTTAGATAATGGCAAAACAATTTTGAAGTAAACTATAAAACCCCAAATGCTGCACAAACCTGTGTCCAGTTGATATGCAGCCTTAAGTAAACACGGTCTAAGATGCGGCCTCATAAAGCATCACAAGACCTTTCCTGAATTATTAGGATCTACTACAAAATTGAGCATACAAAAGCAATCCGTCAATTCACCATACTTCTCTATCTTAAGATCAGAACCACCTTAGACTTCCACAATTTGTCAGTGATTCTGCAAAGATGGCTAAAAGTGTACCCATTTCATAGGTAAGTCACTGATCAACTCATTTCAAATATGTACTGTTTTAAATGGTCAACTGACTTCTATGTATTGAAATTCTACATTAATGTTAGTATCTGTATATTGTACCTTCTTTTACCTGCCCAGGGATTTGGGATGAAAATTAGCTAGGTATATCTGTGCAAAATGCACCATACTTCTTGGAAGTGTATGTTTTTAACTGTACATGGTCCCTGATAAATAAATAAAACAAATCTAAAATACTTCAATTTTTACACTTCCCTTTTCTTCATCTTCTGCATAAAGTGAAAGAAATTATCACTTTCACCCTTATTTGTCAGACCAATAAGGTAAAAAGGTGAATTTTTCTTCCAGGGTGTAATTCAGAACTTTAAATAAAATCTGAAAATGCTGCATTTGTGGATCTGTTTCTCAGAGTTTTAGCTGGCCTTGATGTGGGCAGTTTACTAGCAGCAATGTGGGTTTTCTGGTGAGCACATTTTCTATTAGCAAGCAATATCAGTTACAGTAGTTGATATTTTGTAGAAAATACAAGCAACTTGGTTGCTCGGTTGTATGCTGCATTTGCAAATGGAAATATCCAGAAAAAGTTTTGAGTGATGTTCCATGTATGTAATGTTGGTTGATAAAAACAGGGCACATTACAAGAAAAGCATCTTGGATGAAGTTTAGTGTCGTGTCTTCATACCTGAGAAAACAAAAGCCACATCTAGCCTTAAATATTAAGAATGGACACATATTATCCATGACAAGAGAGAAGACATATACATTTTTAAGTACTAATGTGTGTGTCTCTGCATGTGTTTGGCCTCAGACAGAGAGGCATACTATACAAGGTTGTTTACAGTTTTTGTTTGCTAAGGATTATGGGTAAGAGGTTATGAGAGCATCTGACTGGCCAACAGGAGGGCAAGCCTCCCGAAGTGCTTGATTGGTGTGTGTGTACGTGTGTGTGT
>OMKZ01055239.1:5137-47761 GCA_900302535.1 Neoniphon sammara | reverse complement strand
GTGGGTGTATGCATGTGTGGGCGGAAGAGACTACTGTTTCCCACGTGGAAGTTGATGCTCTTGTCCACGGGTGGCCGTCTATTTCTAGTGGCAGCCTGGTAGGCAGGAACAGCGATCGCTCTCTTTTCTTTCACTTGCTTTTTCTCGCCACTCTTTCCCTTGTGTGTTATGATAAGCAATGATCCTTTATCATTCTCACACTCTGGAATTAAACAGATAGCTTGGTTGTTGTGTGATCACAAAAGATATTGCCATGTAAAAGTGCACAATAATTGATGTTTTAATGGTATTACATGTAGCACTATCAAACGCTTTATTATGAATTCCACCAAAGTTGTGGGCAACTTCTGCCAACTTGGTTAAGGTTAGGTTTATGGTTGCGTGAGGGCTTATATTAAGGCTGTTTTAGTGAAAGGGGAACACATTTTATAACCAATCACAGAACTTGTGGCCGTATCTTGCCCAGAAGTGGTGGTATCCATAATAGCGCTTACCAAACGTCAGTTTGTCATTGTAAAACAAACACTGATACTCCGGCAATATTCCTGTAAACAGTTGAGACCATAGAGTCTATCTCACACAGTGGTATTGTTAGTGCTACTATCTATCAAAATTAAGACCACATTTCCTATGAACCCTGTTGCCAAGAGGGAACTGCTTCCAGTCCCAGCTCCCCCTCCCTGGTTAGGGCTAGAGGACAAACTGTCTTTCTAAGTGATGTCTATATAAGCCTTTCACTGCCAGCCACAGCCTGCTCTGAAAGCTTTTGCTCTGTTTTACCTGGATGAACAGTGCCCTCTTGGCATTTTGTGCCGTAAAGCAATAACTCTTTGTGCCATAAAGCAACCCATCCAAGAGGCCAGTAGAGGCTGCTGGTGTTCTCAGAGATGGATCCCTGTTGTTTATGGCAATTATAGTAATGTCGAATACACATGAGTGTGGCAATGATTTATTGAGGTTAAAATGCTATACTTCACAACAGCATGCATTTCACTGTTATATGTATTGCGGTGAGCTGTATTGCATCATATAGCAATGCTAACATATTCCACTGGATTGGATAATGTACTGTTATGTAGCATGCACTGTAATTATTATGTCACCATGTCTTAAAGTACTGCATCATATGTAAAAACATGTAATGTATTGTCATATTGCGGCATACTGAATTGGATCATACATACTCATACAAATAAACTGCCTACAAGGTGTTTTTCCATTACCCTTGATGTCTCTGACTGTGTGTGTGTGTGTGTGTGTGTGTGTGTGTGTGTGTGTGTGCTCTCTGTTGTTCCTCCATTAAAGTACTTTACTGCCCATGTCCACCCATAAAGTCCTCTACTTACAGTAACCCAACCATCAATACCATTCCTGTCTGCCCAAATGTAGCCATGCTGGACATCCTCAGAACACACACACACACACACACACACACAGACACACACACACACTCACTCACTTACTCACTTACACACACTCTCTCTCTCTCTCTCTCACACACACACACACACACTTCAGGAAAAGATAGGGATCTGTCTGAGTGCTAAGAAAAAGCTTCTGAATCGCCTCCATTCATTTTCGTTGGAATGCTGGGAGATAGAGAAACAGGGAAGGAGAGATAGAGGAAGTAAGGGACAGAGAGAGAGAGGGAGAGACACAGAGATAAAAAGACAGAGCAGGTCTGCCACTTCCTCTACATCACCCAGTAGGAACAGCAACCTAAAAATAAACCTGCAAGGACACCATATGTTCTTCTCCTCCACAACTTCTCTCCTCTCCTCTTTTCTCCTCACCTCTACTCTTCTTGTTTTTCCTCTCCTCTCCTCTTTCCTCCTCACCTCTACGATCTACTCTTGTTTTTCTTCTCCTCTTTATTTCTCCCCTCCTCTTTTACCTTCGCCTCTTCTCTCCTTGTTTTTCCTCTCCTCTCCTCTTTTTTCCCCCCTCTTTTTTCCCCTCCTCTCCTCACTCTCCTTTCGCAGTTTTCCCAGTGTAACACCCTCAGTCCCTGGAGGCTGCTTGACTCCACATGACAATGACTGCGCTGCCCATTGTACAGAAGCGGACAATTGATCTCCTTGAATTGTCTGCTGGGAGAGGAAAAAAACACACACACACACACACAAAAAAAACCCCCAAAAATGATGGCCGCTTTGAATGTACGATCAAGTTACAAGATTGAACGTCGATGATAAACTGGCCTGCCAATCGATGCCAGGGATCCAGGCGCTCTCCTTTTCAGAGCCACGACCATCAATCCATCCACTGATCAATGTCTAGCCCTTCCCAACTCCCTAAGCCAATCATTACCCTGTTATTAAGTGCATCACCGACCCCGCCCCTATCTAATCCCAGTACCTGGAAACATAAATTCTTGGCATATTTTTCCTCCTGGCAGTGTTTTTCCCTACATCTTTCATTCGCTTGAGGGCAAGGGTGAAGAAAATAATAAGGCCCTGGAATCTCTCATTTCCTGCGTGTAGGTCTAGCTCGCATGCTGTGTTATGTTACATAGTTTTCACTGAAGCCAGCTGATACTACTGAAGGCCAGAGGTTCCTTGAAGGCATACCAGGCCTTATAAGTCACCCTTGGGCAAGCATGGGTGTGTGAGTGCGTGCCTGTGTGTGTGTATCTATTCTGAATGGAGTTATGGTATATCGCAGCTGTGCGGAAAGGTTTTTCGTGAGTCTGGTACCAAGCTGTAAAATCCAATCAGGCTCCATGTGACTGGAAATCAAAATGGAATGTGTCTTATCTATTCCTACATACATCCTTTTGATTTTCACAATGAGAAACACGGCGGCCTCGGCCCACAAAGATGACCTTGCGATAAGGCGGAGACGAGCGTCCATTGTTGCACGGGCGCAGAAAATTGTCAAACAAAGCGCCTTTGATATTTCTGCAAATGCGCTCGCTTTTCAAAGTGGTTGTGGCACTCTGAGATATGATGAAAAGACAATCAAATCATCTTCATCTCCAGTTTCGTTTTTTTTTTCTCCCCCCTTTCTGTGTTCACTCGAAATCCCTTCCCATTCCTCTCCATTCTGCCCTGCAGCACTCTGCCTCCGCCTCTGAATTCCCCGTTTTCCTTTGTCGGAACATTTTCCATGTTGTTTTATCTAATCTTATTTCATCTTCTTACTCTCCCTGCATGTGCTTCCTTTCCAAACCTCCACATTCCCTCTCTCTGCCTACTGTCTCCTTTATGCACATCCACCCATGCATCGCTCTATCCCTCCATCCATTGATCCATCAGTGCACCCACACAACTATTCACCTGCCATCATTTTCTAACGCCTTGCCCATTCACCAGTAGTAATGTAGGAACCAGTGCAATACCCAGATCTCACTGCTCTACCTCCGTGGATGTCCCACTCACCCTGATCATGGCTGATCACTCCCCTTTGGCTTGTAACTGGGCTTAGACCATGAGGACCGATGTGTTGAAACGATATTTCAACAGCTTATTTTTTTTTACCACTGTGTTGAGTGTTTTATGAACCGTAGATCCCTACAGTAACATGAGTTATCTAATGCCATGCTGGATATGTCAACCTCTTCACGGTCACAACTTAGCAATTTGCAGCTACTCTTTGACCGTATACCTTGATATCGATACTGTAACGATGCTCAGGGTTTCTACCCCTTTCCTCACATCAAATTCAAGACTTATTCAAGACTTCTTCAAGACATCTTCAAGACCCAAATAAAAATTACAAGACCTATTGCATGGTAAAAAAACACCTGTCCACTCAGTCAGATCCCTGCCCTTCTACCTTCTTCTGAGGCCCGGAGATAACGGAATTCAAAATTCAAGACAAGACCAATCTCTGAAAATGACTTTATTAAGACTCATCCATGGATACTATAGAGATGACTAGTACTAATAGGACAGCTAGAGCATAGAGCATTACATTAACATAAAAAAATGCATCCCTTTACTGTAATGTAGTGTCTTTAAAACCCAGAAAACACTTACGCCATGTCACAGTATTACAGTATCCAAAATCCAAGACTGTTATTGAAATCATATCAGCTAGCAGATATGGTGTCTTATATGACTTATCATTAACACGAAATCACATTAACCTACTTGACATGAATATAATTTACAGGTGAAACTGAATGGTTCCACCTGTAACCCTCAAACACCCCATATAAGACAGAAGTGGTTCTCTAATCCACAGACACAAAAGAGGGCCAATTAACATTGCTTAAGCCTAACCTCACTATATCCTCATGTCACCCCAGTCTTTGAAAATGTCACAAAAGACTGAAACAGGGGTATGTGAGGACAAAGACTGAGAGAAAGAGTACAAGCAGGGAGGAGAGTGCTAAGTCGCTATCTTATTGTCCATAACTGAGGATTTAAGCTTTCTCCAAATCTCGGTGTCAAATACACTTCACTCACTGATGCTCTGACCTATTTTCAGACATGATATAGTCTACGTACAAGGCTCTAGGGCTAGGCTTTGCTCTCTGCGTGTCTGTGTGGTGGGATCATTCTCAACCATAATGAATTACAACACACTACAAGAACATGGAATCTAATTCTTTCTGTCCAACGAAGGCAAAAACAAGGCCAGGACTGACTGAGGCTGCAAGGGAGATTCGCTTCTCTAGAGTTCGCTGATCATTCTCTGTCATAGTGTATGTATTACGGTGCTTTGCTACAGGCAAGGACATTTACTGTCAAAGCTATATCTAAGGTGAATGGCTGCATGCAAACACCTGGAAACTGCAAAACATGTTCATGTGGCGGATTTGTTTGCTACAACTTCCAGAAAGAGCCTCAAAATAGACATACTGTAACTTTGCACATCATTCTTTTTGGAACAGTCACTCAAGAGATTTCTCAGCACCTTTAATGTTGTATATGAAGATGTAGAGCCACTAATTCCAGTTTCCATGAGGTATGTCTCCTAAAACAACCAGCCACACAATGGGTAAATTTACATGCACACAGTATTCTGTTTACTGAAAATAATCAGATTATGGCGATAGCTAGATGAAAGAATTTAGAATTAATAAAGTTACGTGATTCTCCTCAAATATCCTGGGTTTATATGGATTTATTTGTTTACTTAGAGAAGGATGAGAGATTGAAAGATTGGCGAAAGATTAAGGAGAGATCGACGTGTGTTAACTGGGTTATGCTTATATTGATTCTGACCATATTCTGATAAAGATAATCAGACTAAGGCACTTATGGGGGATTATCAACAGTTGAAGTATTACTTTGATGTATGTGATTAAACGGTAAGCTGTGGGAAGCTGCACTTTGCAGTGATTTTAGAAAAGCTCAGAGGCGTTGTTACGCACAAGCAAGGAGGAAAGTAGCGTGGAATGGTGACAACTCATTCTAATCAAAAAGAAAGCAAATAAATGCATTTCTTTGTGGAGAGAGAATAGCTCTTGAACAGTGGCTAAACACAGTGGTTGCTGAGTGCCATCTAAGTACCATGTGAGTGGTTCATTGGTATTTAAATAAACTGTCACGCAATCAAAAGGTTACAATGGCGTCAAATGAGATTCAGCCAATACTGAGTACTAGAACAATCTGTTTTATTGTAACTGTCCACAACAGAAGCCACTGAGGCAAGTGGAACTATTTCTAGTACTGAGCCTTAAAGGAATACTCCAACATTTTGTGCAAAATACCCTTTTTCTGACTTACCCAGAGTGAGACAAGATGATCGATACCATTTCCAACTCTGTACATCCACTGCCTCGGTTCCGATGGTTAGCATTTCATGTTAGTTTAGCATAAAGACTTGAAGTCTACAGGAGTCATTAGCGTAGCTCTGGCAAAGTGAAAAATAAACCTTACAGAAACTCCGAAGCTGTCTTATTTACACAATGTATCAATGTGTATTTGAAATACACATCTTGGAATTTAAAAATAAAAAACAAGAGTCATGTTAGAAGAAGTTAGATGGTAGATGCTATAACTGATCTAACCGATAAAGATTCCAAGACATGTATTTCATTATCGTGTAACACACATGATACATTGTGTAAATAAGACAACCTCACAGTTGCTGTAAAGTTTTTTTTATTTTTTTTCACTTTGACAGAGCTAGGCTAATGACTCCTGTAGACTTCATGTCTTTATGCTAAGCTAACATGAAATGTTAACCATTGGAACCAAACCTGTGGACGTACAGAGGTGAAAATGGTATCGAACATCTTGTCTCAGTCTGAGTAAGTCAGGAAAAGAGTATGTTGCCCAAAATATTGGAGTATTCCTTTAAAATCCTTTAAAGTCCAGTGGGGTGAGAAAGTTTTACTTGTTTGCAATGTAAATCAGCTTGTTGCAATACCTTCCTTGAATCAAATGCTAGTTTCTTAACACCAGCAAGACACTCTCATGATATTGACACTTGCTTGTAGAAAATTCGTGGAACAAGTGAAACTGCGATGGCAACAAGTGGCATTATCTCACTCCAGCGGCAGAATTGTATGAGATTATTAGACTTGTTAAATTGGGCATTACTTTGCAGTCTCTGTGTTGTGCAGTCATTGTGATTGATTCTGCAGGCACAACAGTGTCTTGTACATGATAACAGTGTTAAATCACATTTAGACAATGGCTGCCATACAACTAAGATGCCATTAGCTGATACTCATAAGTACAATATTCTGCAGTGTGCTAAAAATGAACTCTTCTGGTTAATGTCTATGTAATTTCTGAGTAATCCTCTCTCCTCAAATGCCTGAGTGTGTGAGCAAAGATGCAGAAAAAATAGTGTATGGGCATAGTAGTGTATGTGTATTAGTGGTAAAATGTGTGTGAGTTCTAATGCTCATGTATGCAAGTGTTTATCTCCATGCAGACAGAGATTAATCTTTCAGTGTGCAGTCAGTGACGTCAGCATCCAAAACAACAATAACATCTACGGTGCGATGGCGGCAAGGATGCTGGCAACAGTCGCCGTGACTACCGTCCCCGGCAACAGTGTAAAGGATTAGATATGACAGGCACGAGCAGCTTACCGGACAGGAGCTCATCTCCTATTTCAGTGTGTGTATGAGTGTCTGTGGGTGTGTGTGTTTGTGTGTATGTGTGCGTGTGGATGGGTAACTGCCAAAACAGAATTAAAGGAGCGAACGGAGAATAAAATGAGAAAGAGAGAGAAAAGTGAGAAAGATGAGAAAGATTATTGAGGGACTGGAAGAGAAAGACGGCAGGAAGAGCACTAAAACATGAGAGACAGAGAGAGAGAGAGAGAGAGAGAAAAGAAGGCAGGAAAACACACACATCATCTGCTGAGCTAAATTTACTTCATTCCCAGCTGTTCTCAGCAAAGCACAGATAGATAGATAGATAGATAGATAGATAGATAGATAGATAGATAGATAGATAGATTGATTTTTGGAATATCAGATATTTCTTTTTATTTTGCATGTGCAATTTTCTCTTTTTGTTTTTTTTAAACATTTAATTGAAAAAGATCTACTCTACTACGTAATTTTCAAATTTAAAGATAATGAATAGGGGCACAAAATATTGACCAATGGCAGCTTTGGTTAAAAAAAAAAAAATTCTGAATCATTATTGGTCTTAGAAAGGTTAGCAGCTGAACCCTAACACATAATACTTGGGCTAATTTTAGTGATCTATTGGCTTGGAAATAGCCAAATGTAAAGATAATCAATAGCATAGAATACTGGCTATCGGCAGCTTCAGTCTAAAAATATAAGTTCTGTATATGTATGACAGCACCCCCTGCCATGGCACACACTCAGGATTCAGCCAATGCATGTTCGTATTCAGCAAGAAAATCGTCTGGAGAGTGCGTAATAGCACTGCATGCATAATGGGATGTTTTCATAGCAGTAGCAGGGCTGTATTAATATTGCATTGAGGGGTAGATAGAGAGACTGTGTGTGTGTGTGTGTGTGTGTGTGTGTGCTGGGAGGTGGGGTGGGGTGGTGTGTGTGTGTGTGTGTGTGGAGGGGGTATGTGAATCATTGCCTTCAATGACAGCTGCTTCTCCTTCAGCTGCATATGTGCGGACGAGGACGCTCGGGAGGGTGTCATCTGCATACATGCGCATATGTGTGCTTAAATGTTTTGTGTGTAAGCATTAGTTGTGAGCGCTGTGTCCTGTAAGCGAATGCGCATGTTAAAATGTGCAGTGCTGGAAAAAGTAGCGGCGGTTTAGTTGAGGTTATTGTTATGACTTCAATCGTGCAATTCAACCTGCAGGAGTGATTCCTGCTGGTTTGATCAGACGGCGCGCACTCAAAAAGCCTTAAATATAGGCGTTCATAACGCACGAGTTATCTAAGTCTCCAAAAGCCCCTTCACTCCTACTTTAAATTCAGTCTTCGACAGCACAGTTCCTCACTTCTATTTCTGACGCATAGTGCTGAACAGTTCTGCTCTCTCCCACTCATCTCCTCTGCTCTCCTCTCTCTCTCCTCTTCAAATGTTTTCTTTACTTCTCGGTATGCTGCTTTCTCAGTCTTTCCCTCTTCCTCTGTCTCTCTTGTGAGCTCTTGAACCTCCAATATTTGTCTAGAGATACTCTGCCATTCTCTCTTATCCTCTCGCGCTGTGTTCACTCCCTGTTATCTCTGTTGCCTTACTGCCAGTAACTCCACTCTTTCGCGAGCCCCGCTTCTCTCATTTGTGTCCTTATTTCTTAAGAGCATCTCCCTGTCCCTTGATCCGTCATCCCTGTCATCGCTCCTCTTTGTCGTGACTCAGTCGCCGTCTTATCGTGACTCTTCTTCAATCATCTCCACAGACCGCAGGGCACGCTTGCCCCTTTAGTTTTGATGAGGAATTCAGTGGGGTATAGTTGGCTTCGATCATGAGGAAAGAGAGGGAATAATTGTGAGAGAGGGGAAAGACAAAGAAGGCAAATAATGATAGAGGGGTTACTAATATCATCTCTGTGCGCTGGCAGCTAGCTCTTCCCTTTGATTTCAGTGAGGAACAACACTTCTGAGAAGCTTTATAGAAACTGAATTCAATTGTTTTGCTCTGCTGTGACAAGTGTCGGGACAAGAAAGTTAATCAACTCTGTTGCCTTGATTTTCTCACTCTGATCCAGCATTACCTCCCCTTTCCTCGCTTTTTCCATCTTTTAATGTGCCTTTCTTTCTCTGTATTTGTCTCTTTCTGCCTCTCTGTCTCTTCTCTTTCTCTCTCTCTCTCTCTCTCTCTCTCTCCCTCTGTTGTTACCAGGCTGTTTCATCACAGATGACAACGTCGAAGGCAGCTCAGAGTTCACAGGTCGACCTGGGAACTTAGCCGACTGGCCGCTGGCTGCCAGTGACTCACATACGCACACACATACACACACACACACACACACAAACACACACACAAAGAAAACACACATGCAAATAGAGATCTCTTGGCTACCCCACAACACTAAACACCACCACAGCTGCTCAACATGCAACGCGCACAATAGGATGACATACAACCCCTGCTAAAGGCTTACACACAACCTGACAAGCTGTCAAGCTCAGAGGGCAAGTGCACAGCGAGGGTATGAGGTCAGGACTGTAGAAGTGATTACGATAGTTCATCAAGACTGCACGTGCTTGGATGTTTTCCAAAAGAGGGACTTGAGCGACAAAAAACACCAGACCAGAAATGTACTGTATCATGACCGGTGCAGCCATGATCCAGGAAGCATCACGATTCATTTGAAAGTTTTTTTGCTTGCTGTACCCCAGTTTCCTAGGAGTAGTTTTTCTACCAAAGCTTGTTTAGTATGTGGGAGTGGATCTAGATGTGGCAGACTGGGGCCCTGCTTCCTTCAGTTCTGCTCATGTATTTTACTTGCAGGGTTCCCACTCTGGCCCTCATGTGAAACTATACAATGCAACTGTAAAAATTTTTTCCATGACTTTCTGTGACTAACACTCACATGATCTAAGAATGTATTCCTTCCTGGTTGGTTGGTGCTGTTTTTCTGAAGGGGTAAACAATCTGGTTCCCAGGTGTGTTATACTATTTTTCTCAGTAACAGCACATTTTAAAACGCTAATTTTCAATTCATATTCACAATTTTAGAATGTCTTAAGCCACACTTACCATCGTGGTTGGGGTTGCCCAGCGTCCAGGGTTCGTCTGAGTCAAAGTGTGTGTCGCCTCCTATCCCTGGACCTGGGAAGTAAGCGTGGGCCAGGAAGCCGCCCTCGCCATCGAAGGGCGAGCTGTCGCCGTGGAAACCCGAGGCGAAGATGATGGTGATGTCCACGTCCTTCTTGGTCCTCTCCAGCTCGCTGTAGGGCACGGCCTCGAAGCGCAGCGGCGTCACGTTTTGCCAGACGTCGAAGGCCCGCCGGATGGCGTCATGAGTCTCCTCGGCGCCCACCTTGGGCGTCACGTTCTTTATGCTGTAGAGACATTGAAGAAAGGGAGGGTGAGTTAGGCTGCATGGGGACACACTAGAAGACTTTGGATATTAACAGCTGATATTGGTTCATCACAGATATATCTGTATTGGTGTATATTTTGGCAGATATGCAAAAAAAAGACCTAATGCAGTAAAACACACTTGAGATAATTTAAAATAGTTTGTCCAGCCGACTGCTCACAATAGCCCTTTTTTTGCAGCAGCCATTTTGACATGACATAGCAGGTAAACACAGGTGTTACTAATGACGTTAGTTAAGGTTCTACTCCATTTAAGTATGGTAGAGTCTTTCCAGTGAGCCAGCATGAACAATAGCAGGAGCTTGGCTCTAAATGGAACAGAACCTTGATTAATGTCATTAGTAACACCTGTGTTGCTAATGACATTTCATGCTATTTCATGTCAAATGGCTGCTGCGAAAAGGTCTATTGCATGTGAGTTGGCAGAGGAGCGTCACAGTCGAGCGGATGGCGATGTGGACTGCGTTAGGAAGTTTATTGTTCAGCTTCCAATACATATCTTCCAGGAATCAATGCCACAAGTGTTTTTATGTATTAAAAAAATATGGGCTGATATATCATTATCAGAAGATTTTTACTTCCAAACACAGAGAACAGTATCAGCATTTAAAATCCAGTATAGGTCAGATACTATTTGAGTAGTGTTTCTCACAGGTTTCAACAAATTTTAACAAATGTTTGCAATTTATTTATCCTTCCAAGAAAAGGACGTGCCTTGTGTTTCTAATTCGTGGCATGTGGACATTTGTAAACAAGTCCAATTCAGTCCAATTCCAACCCAAATCCCTTTAACGCTAATTTCAAGTGAAAGCAAATTGGAAGTAAGCATTTATTCCCCCATATGCTTTGTTTATCCATTGCAGAACTACTTCTTCGTGTAACTGTGGCAAGCGGGTTGCAATTGCAGAAATAGCTCTGCAACAGAATAAACAGCCTTAATTTACCCTTTCGAACATTATAGTGACTCAGCTTTGAGCTCTCACTCTGAGATGCATAAAAATCCTGCAGTGCCAACAGCTGTTCACAATTCCCCTTTGTACACGTATATACAAAGCAGGGAAAGGGTAATATGTTACATAGAGTACCTGTTTAGTATTACCAGTTATGTCTATTGTTTGCGTACTAAGACACTGCCTCACCATTTCAGATCACAGCAGTTCAGATGCAATATTAATCTGACAGAGTACTTCAGACCTGTGCAAAACACTGCTCTGATATGTCACAAACCTCACAGTCTTCAGCAGGACACTAATCAAATTAACTGCTTGCTCTACTTCACCTCACTGTAAACTTGGTTCCCATTTGCCGGTGGTGGTCCCTAACCATGGAATGAATCTGAATCTGTGAATGAAGTGATCCTGATACACTACAGGACCCTGCGGATGCCGGGTCAAAAGAGCAAGTGTAGCCTAAATCAGCCTGATAATCCTAATGTGCCCCTGGCCTTACATTAAACTAATGCACCTAAGAGTAGCTCTGTTCTGATGGATGTCCGCAGAGAGGAAAAGTGAAAGAAGAAGATTCCAATCAGGCAAAATAAGTAGCCTTTATCTCCCCTGAAGCAAGAGATATGAGGGATGGTAAACGGCACAGCCAGAACGAGCCAGCTTAGAATGACTATTGTCAGCACAAATGCATTAAAAAGGGTCAAAAAGAGAACACTGCTGCATGTCAATCTACATGATCACACTATGCCCCCCAAAAATCCCTAACTATCATCGTATTCCCTGCACGCTGTCATTTCACGCTTATCCCGTTCACCAACAGAGAGCTAAATGGAGCGATTTGTGAGAGAAAACAGCTGAGTCCTCCCCTGCCGGCTTTGAGTTGCTGCAGGTGTGGAGAGGACGGGACAAATTTCCTGCCTCCAGAATTTATTTTCTAATTAAGGATTATCAACAGCCCACTGCTTGCCGAGAACGCCGGTCTGGCTTGGGCAATCAGGAAAACCTCTCCCCGCTTTTATTCGCTCAGAAAATATCTGTCGCACTCCAGCAAAATTTGCTTTCCCTCCCGGGATGGACAGATAAGTATAGGTTTGCGTCCTCCAACTCAGACACTTGTACTGTAAACACGGAATGCTATACATGCTATGATGCCAGTGCAGCGTCTCAGCGGGACAGAAAGCTGCTTGTCTGATGTTCGATTGACACAGCATGTATAAGTACAGTATGCAAATGAAGCGCACAAACACTACTGATTAACTCCAGCATGTGGTCGTTCGTCTTTCTCAGGTGCGCTTCAAGTGTTTCTCCTCCCCGCCCACCCTCATTCTTTTGCCCGCTCTCTCTCTTTCACCTACTTCCCTTTGTTCACTCATTCACTTTTGTTCCCTCAGAGTGTCTCTCTTTCGCTGTCAGCCTGTCATCTTTCATAATGGGAAAATCTTCACACTGTCTTTTGTCTTAGACTATTGCTCATTTCCCCCCTCTTCCACACGGTGAGCAGGGTGCTGCAAGAATACAGCACATTTATATACGGCATTTTACTAGATATAAGGTCAGAGTCTTTCACTGTTGAACCAAAGTCAGTGAGAGGGGGAGTATTATCGTTAAAGGCTAGCTATGAAAAGCCTCTAAGTGCCCATGGTGAACCGCTGAATGCTTTGCCGTTTTCTATCTCCCCTCTACAGTCCTGCTTCTAACAGCAATGCTGTTCTAGCAAAAAGGTGGATTTGTTTTGACTGAGCTCCCACTGTCTCCCATTCTCCCATCCAACAATCCTCTCTAATTCTAACCTTCATTAAAGGGCCAGAGACACTAAAACATACAGTATCCATGAGATGTTAACTGGTATCCAGGTGTTGTTCAAGCCATAAGACATTAAAGAAATACTCCAACGTTTTGAGCAAAATACCCTTTTCCTGACTTACCCACACTGAGACAAGATGTTCGCTATGACTCTTGTTTTTTTAAAACAAATCCCAAGACATGTGTTTCAAATACACAATACATTGTGTAAATAAGACAGCTTCGGAGTTGCTGTAAGGTTTATTTAATGACTCCTGTAGACTTCAAGTCTTTAGGCTAAGCTAACATGAAATGCTACCCATTGGAACCAAACCAGTAGACACACAAAGGTGAAAATGGTATCAAATATCTTGTGTCAGTCTGGGTAAGTCGGAAAAAGGGTATTTTGACCAAAACGTTGGAGTATTCCTTTAACAAATCAGAATGCAGCCCCAGGAGCAGCCCAAAAGACCAGATTTTTTTCTCAGTGCATTTAGTTTGGCTCGTACCCTCCGTGTATAATGATGATTTATCCAAATTATCAAGAAAAAGTTATGTACAGACTCTTGAATCCAAGCTCTGTTCATTTCCCTCAGATCAGGTCCTGTTATGGTGAGCAGACCATCAGCCTGCTGAAAAGTCTTTTACCACTATCAGTGCATGTGTGGTGGACATAGAGTTTATGAGGCCGTTAAAAACATTCGACCTCCTGTGCAAAGCCCAAATCACCTTGTCATAGCTTGCTCAAAATAAAACATCCCAGGGAATTGATTGGTTGTTGGAATCCCATCATAATTGAGTTGAGGGCAATGACAAGCACATTTTGATGGCTTGTCGTTGTGTGTGATTGGATTGGTTGTAAGTGAAATGAATTGTGATGAATAACTACTCAAAGACATTCTGTGTCCTCAACTGTCATGAGTGCAAGAAAAAAACAAACATCACAACATCTCGAGAACTGTCAGTACCCTTAAATTACAGCCACAATCTTGAATATCAATTCAAGTGGCGTTAGTGAGACTAAGATGGCTGGCTGTTGAGTAAGTGAACTCTCTCTCTCTGTCTGATTGAGGCCATTTACAGAGGTGACACAAAATGCTTTTGTTTCTTTGAGTGCTTACACAGGGCAGATACAGATGTACAAAGAACAAGCGTGATAAACACAAGCAAGTTTGAGAAATAATACTTCTTTTAAATCAATAACAGCTGACCCATAGAGGGTCACACGTCTGTGAAAACACAAACATTTTCTCTGAGATTAAAAACTGTAGCACCTCCCGTGTTCTCCTTGAATACATGCCCTTGTTCTCCCTGTCTGAGGTTACAATGAATGGCCTTACCAACAGCTGTGACCACTTGAGGAATAAAAGGAACAAACAAGATTGTTTGGTTTGAAAGGTGCTTTCTCTTTATTCCATTGCCCAAGTCACTATGTGTATCCTATTTTAAGAACAAGGCAGATTTAGAGAGAAACAAACGCAGGGACAAGATGCAAAGAGACCAATGAATAAATCGCAGCTTTCTCTAAGGCCATATTGGATATTAAACTGCATGTAGTGCGGTGATAATGATTCCGGATGCAACTCATGCTATAATAGTACCTCCATGTAGGGAGAACAGTAGGGACACCCAAGCTAATTAGTGCCTCCCCACAGCTAGCGTGAGGCTACATGGAAACTAGCATATGCCTAGGGGGCCATGCGTTTGTTTTACATTCTAAATCCCAACAGCCTTTCTTTAAAGATTTTTTCGGCCATTGTCTCCTTCATTAGATAGTTGAAAGCGGACAGAAACAAGATGGCTTTTGAGGACAGAGAGGGGGATACGACACATGACAAAGACCCCAAGCTGGATACTCCAACGTTTTAGGCAAAATACCCTTTTCCCACTTAGCCCAACTGAGCTAAGATGTTCAATACCATTTTCACCTCTTTACGTCTACTTCAGTTCCCTATAGGTAGTATTTTGTGTTAGCTTAGTATAAAGATTTTAAGTCTACAGCAGTCATTAGCCTAGCTCCGTCAAAGTGGAAGAAAATAAACCTTACAGCAACTCTGAAGCTGTCTTATTTACACAATGCATCATTTGTGTTACACGGTAATGAAATACATGTCTTGGAATTTTTTTTAAAAATGAGAGTCGTTTTAGTTCCTACCATCTAACTTCTCCTGAAATAACTCTTGTTTTTCCCAAGACCTGTATTTCAAATACACATGATACATTGTGTAAATAAGACAGCTTCAAAGTTGCTGTATGGTTTATTTTTTAACTTTGACAGAGCTGGACTAATGACTCCTGTAGACTTCAAGTCTTTATGCTAAGCTAACATGAAATGCTACTCATCGGAACTGAACCAGTGGACGTACAGAGGCGAAAATGGCATTGAACACTTTGTCTCAGTCTGGGTAAGTCGGAAAAAGGGTATTTTGCCCAAAACATCCATATGTGACATTTTATGTTTCTCAAAATTATGACAACATTTCCCATAACCTCTACAGCTTAAAGAACAAGATGCAGGATAAAAGGTAACAACACCCAATTTACACAAGGTAGTGTCCAGTTGAGTTGTCTTGTGCTGTACAACAATCTCCATTTGTACTGTAAAACAGTTCAGCAGATATTCTGCCAAGTCCAATGCAATGCAAATGCAAAGGCAATGGCCTCATTTGATTTTCTGTAATTATAATAATGTCTCAGAATTAATATGGTAATGATGTATTGATGTTAAAATGCTACACATAGAACCTTTGAGGAGATTATGAATGTCTTTAGACCATAGTATAAGTGTTATTTTTCAAACTGCCTCCACGGTGCTGATCTGAGATAAAAGGAGCAGCTGCAGGCACATCTGACTACTGACTGCAGGCCTGGCACACATGCACACATGAACACAAACACACTCACATGAGCACACACACACACACACACACACATACTCAAAATGCTCCCATCCTATTACATAACCTTAATCTGTCAGAGAGCACCCTCTGCTTTCCACTGGGGTTTCCTCCTCTCCTCCCCTCTCATCTCTTTCTCTCTGCAGCTGCTTCTCCTCCACCACCTTCCCTCCACGCCTCGCTTTTCCTCCCTCCCTCCTTTTCACCCATCCTCTTCTCCTCTCCGCTTTTCATCAAATCTGCGCTCACTTTCTTGTTTCTTGCATCTGCTGCGGTTGTGGAAGCACCTCATGTTTTTTTTTTTGTTTTGTTTTTTTGTAGCTCGATTTGAAGGTTGGTGCGGGTCGTTATCGGTCCGCCAAGTTTCAGGAAACTAGTGCTCATGAAACAGACCCGGCATGCTATTTACAAAAAAATAATAATAATATGCATTAATCTGAAAACCAGCCTTTTGGTCTTACAGTAATATCTGAACAGTTCAACTTTTTGGGCATGAGGTTTTGAACTGACATCAGTGACATACAGTTCGAGTTCAGCGTTGGGCCACTGATCCACCAGATTATATTCAGCTCCTCTGTAATACCGCTTATACATTTATCCTCAAGGCAGAATAAAAAACAAGTTCTTAAGGATTATCCCATGAAACATGGAACTGGGGGCAAGGGACAGTATAGCATGTGTAAATTATTATAGAATCCAAGCCTGTAACCTCACTCACTAAACAGAAAAATATTGTGTAACCACAGTACCATATATTATTACCTATGTAGCTGCATGTCAGAGGATGTGCATATGAATTATGAAGTTGAGGATGGGACCTCTGGTGCATATAAGGAGCTTGTACGCTCTTTTCCCATTTTGCTGCATGTTCCTTTGATAAAGCTTCTATTTTTTACTGTTCCAGGTTAAAAGAACATGATGTCTCTGAATCTTTTTATTTTTCATCTTTTATTTTATTTTATTTTTTTGTCCTGTGTTGATGCATGGCTTTAAGTTATTACCAATTTCCAAGAAGTAAGGACAGACAGATTCATGCAGGCAGACGCATCAAGGCAAGATGATGGAAGATGTGATAAAGAAAGGGAGAGGAGGAGGATAAGAAAAGTGTGAGAGATAGATAGAGAAGAGGCTGGCAGGCCATTCTTTCTGTTTCTGTCTGAAAGGATGTGCTGTGTGTGTGTGTGTGTGTGTGTGCCAGATATTTCATTCAGATGTGTGTGCTGGGTTTCACTGTACCAAGTTAATCTCGTTCACATGATGTTTTTGCAGCTTGACAAAAGCCCCTTTGATGGGGATGGTCACTGTTTGCCGCAGGGATTCTCTATGTATGTAAGTGTGGATGCTGGGATTGGGGGATAGGGGTAAAAAGCTGCATTATGATTGGCTGTACATGACACTGAAAATAAGGATACAGGCTACTGAGAAAATAAATACAGTCAAATGCCCGTTTCACCATGCTACCCACCTGTATGTGATATGTTTGTGTTGCCACTTCTGTCCCGTGAGGGCGTACCGCCGTTTTCTGACGCTGAATCTGGACGCCCCCCCTAACTGGTCAGGAACCCCACATCTGGGCTTCTTCATCCAGCTGGAGGATAGAGGAGAGAAGGCTACTGGTCATTAAGGTGAACAGGGCAGGCACACAGTGATGACATCACTGTCTGACTATTATTACATGCTTGAACAGAACGGTTGCTCTGTGGCTCCACCACACAGAGGAAAGTTCAAGGTATTATCTGTCTATCATTTACTAAAAAGACTTGAGTTTTGTTGACATTGAACCGCCGAGAAGAAAATGCCTGTGGCTTTAGTTTGAATGCGATGCAGTGACAATGCAGGATAGATGCAGGATTGTATAATCTTTGTGTAATCTTACTGGCTAAGCCAGGCCATTGGTTCAAGGTTAAATGTATTAGCTTTAGAGCCAGGAGGATAAGTAAAGTAAACTTTCCACTCTGCCTGATTTAGCCTACTTGCAGGGATGTTTGATACAAGAATGCAGCAGGGGAACATCCATTATTCTGCTATAGCTATCACTTGTAGTATATTATTCATAAAGTGATGTACACTGATAGCATGATGAATAGAAACCAGTTGTGATCTGTGACATAGCTCTCCCCTTTTATCAATCGTAGCAGATTTAACCAGTGTGTACCGAGTGATTCACAGCAAGCATTTGTATTTATTAGCGGCTCGTCTGGGAGAGAAAACAGGCAGGAGATGGCAAAGATACTGCTGATGTGTGAACGCACCACACGCGTGTCACGGCTGTTTTGTAGCCTGGACATGACACTAATGCGATCACTCATCGTTTCCATAACAAGTATCCACATCTACGTGCACATAGACACCCACGACACACAAACACAACACACTCCATGAGACGGTGCCTCACCTTATTGTGCTATCGCTACATCGACAACAGAAGCAGAGGAAAAAAAATGGGAAGAAAAAGGCACAGTGTTAGCTGATCACATTTCTTTCTGCCTCAGTCCTTTGGTTAGTCAACTGTTACTCTGTTGCAGTCTGATGGCCAGCTTGCACTGATTGCTAACTGTTCCTCTGAAGGTGCTGCAGCATCACTGGGAGCATAAAGCACTGCTGGCATGTGACAGGCAAGTTCAAGTGCAGACACATTTTCGATGCTGACAAATGAGAAAACAAAGCAACTGCGGTCGACATCAATGGATTTTCTGTGGAAAATGATCTGAACTCATGGTTAGTGTACACAGAGATGTCATAGCAAATAAAATGGATGTTCAGCTATGACCTCCAGTTGGTGATTATCATGAGAATAATCACTAAAAGCACTAATAAAAACATTTATATTGTCAGAAAGATTCTGATTACTCTGTTTACAATGATGTATACTCAGGGTTCGTGCAGCCTCCCGAGAGTAAAATTCAAGCCCTTTTCAAGCACTTTCAAGGTACCTAAACCAAAATTTCCACCGTCTCGAAGCCTTTATCATCTAATCTAAATTGTTACTTTAAATGCAATTGTGAAAAATAAAGTTTACAGAATTTCTTTATACCCACAGCAATCAATGTATATCGTGACTTTGTTTATTTACCAGCTGTTCATATTAACTTTTATTGTAGTTTTGATCCAGATTATTTAATGCTTGTTAATTTCGAGTATGGGATTGTTTCAAATATGATTTTTTATATGAGCTATTGTGTAGATGAAACACCAGATTATGCTGAAAATCAAGGAGTGTAATTGAATTCAAGCATATTCCTAACCTTGAAAACGTAACGGTTAAAATTAAACAATTTCCAAACTTTCAAGATTTTCTACGAAAGCTGAATTTACCTCATAAAGATTTATGTAAGCCTGATTGCTTTACCCCCTTATATCCCTGCGTGTGTGCAGCACCTTATTCTATATCAGAAGAGAAGTACAATCCTCATCTTCAAATCCATATGGTATCCTGCTCTGCTAGTGGCTGCTGTGCTAAATTTTGACTGATTGAATGAGGAGCAGACAAACGCTGTCCCTGCTCTTCCCTCTCTTCCACCGATTACCGAATACCGTGGCATTTTCCAGCCTTTGATCTGACAACAGAGGTGTGCTGTCTGTAAAAGGCCCCTTTGATCAAATTAAAACGCCCCACTTAATCCATGTCAAGGCAACTTTGTGTCTGGCAAAATTACTCTGCTCACCTGCAGAATGCCAAACGGGGAACAAATGGGGAGACTCATCCACTGTTTGTCATCTATTTTGTAAATGTCGGCACTACTTTCTCAATCTTCACACAGGAAAGCAATAAAATGCTGTATTGAAAACAAGCCAGCTGTCCTTTCTCCTTTCTTTTCCTGTTCACTGCATGTTGCACCTCCTTGGTTTTTGTTCATTTGTTAATGCTTCCTGTAAATGGTCAGTGAGATGTAGCTTAGTCAAACTGCATTTGGTGTGAAACAGTTTTTGTTGTTTTTTTCCAGGGACCTCACTTGGGTACGGCACGCGAGTGAGTCCAAATTTCATTGTATAATCGAGAGCAGAGATAAAGAAAAAAATACCTATGATTTTAGATATTATTTTCATTTAAAAAATTCACAGCGGGGAGTTGGAAACTTTAACTCTGTATGTTTTGATTACTTATCTTGCTTTAACAATTTTTTTTTTGTTTTTGGCATACAAGCAATCGTACAAAAGAATTAACAATTGTTCCACTCAGTTAAAGCATGCATGGTAAAAACATCTGGTTGACTACAATATTTCATCTCTGCTTCTTTGCCCTTCTCAAATACATATGTATTCAGGTCTAACATATGACCAGTATTCGACAAAGTACACTGCCCTCATGCCGTTCAAGTTCACAGCCATATATCCTCATTACGTAAAGAAACTTATGAACCGGAACTCAGATTCCCACATCAAGGCTTCTTTGATGACAAAGAGTGACTCACTCTATAGTGTTGCGGTCCAGGGTGCCGGTGACATTGAGGCCGTAGCGGCGCTGCATGGCAGCGATAGCGGACTGCATGACCCGGGTCGAACGCAGCACCGACATTCTGGGGTCTGTAGGAGGGAGGTAGCCATACCTCTGGAGCCATGCCTATGAACACAGACAAGGGGAGAGAGTGGGGAGTGTTAGACTTCAGTGAACAGTTTCAAGCTTGGAGGTTAACCTAAATCAAAGCAAGTCAAACACATAAGGGGCAGTGGCCTGTTGGACTGTGTTGAAGGCTAGCGTTAGCAAGAAGCTAAAGCAGAGTGTTAAGTCTGTCATCACTAAAGCTAGCGGTGAGGTCGCACTGAACTTATCCTTTAACCCACACCTGATCCACTGGAAGTGCCGGGTTGTATTTACATCTGATTCCAATCAAACCACAGCCATGTAAAGTACCAGTGTTCAATGAAATACAACACTAGCTGTGTTTCTGCTCAATTGCCAAGGGAATTTTGACTTTTGAAATGGCCCAAAAAGAATAAAACGCAAATTAGGTGTGTTCCTTCAACTGGATTGAAGTGAATGAACAGGCTTCCTATCCATAGAATGTAGCTAGGTCAGAAAATGCATCTGCATGAAAAATGTGTTTATACTGCATCATTATTTATTCAATAAGAACTTCTATTGTTATTTAATGCAGATTTTACTGACAAAAAACTGGAATAAAAGCAAGCAGTATAGAAGAAATTGAATCAAAATGTGCTGTTTCCGTTCAGTCTTTTCTGATTCAATATATCACAATTTGCATAAAAACACTTTCATGGGAATCCAGCTACTGAGGTGGAAACCCCGCTGCTTGAGAGCAGGCCTAAATCTTGTGAGAGCAATGAATATTATGGGAAAAGAGGTGCTTTGATTATAAAAAGTAAGAAAAAATGCTTCATGCACATTCCGAGACTCGATTTTGCTACAGAGAAAGGCACGAGTGGAAAGAGAGAAATCTCGACACTACTTTATAGTACAGAATGTCATCTGTTATCATGTCATTTGGCTTGTCAGGGAAGCACTCTGGTGTAATAGAGCTTTCAATGTCCCTATAAAATCCTGCCAGAGGGAATCACGGCTCAGATCTTTGGACCAGACAGGAGAGGGGGATCGGTTGGGCTTTCCCAGAGAAGAGGCTTTAGGGATTTGGAATGTCCCTGCCGCTCTGTATTCTCTCAATCCTCATCATAAAAATGGTAAAAAGACCTGCCAACTGCTGCGTTCACCAATGTAACCAACCACTAAAAAGAGACCTAGATTGTACTGTTTGAGCTCAGAGGAAATAAAACAGTTGTACAGAAAACCATTGGCCTGAAATCTCAAAGAACCAGTGAACTCAGAACCGTCAGGCCGTGTGTTGCCTCACACCTTTTTACCCTTCATTCAGCAGTGCTGTGCTGTGAAACCTGAGCACCATTCTAGTATGAAATATTGTAGAGCTGTTTCAATCATTATGGGGGCCTGCTGCTCGGGATAGCATGCACACTGAGAATAAAATTCACCAAACAGGAAGGAGAAGGATGGTGAGACTGCTACTCAAACAATGAGGCTTGAGTGAGCCTTGTGTCAGGCTCCAAAAAGTGGCAAAGAACTCTTTAGAAACACTTAAAGTAGCTTATTCTAAATATTTAGTGCAACAAATGGACAAAACAGATGCCTATTCATAGTGTAAAAGAAAGAGGTCATTTTGCCTCATGGTGGCAGTAAGCTAAAAGTTAAATTAAAGGAATACTCCAATGTTTTGGGCAAAAGGTCCTGTCTCAGACATACCCAGAGTGAAAAAAGATGTTCGTTACCATTTTCACCTCTGTACGTCCACTGGTTAGGTTGCTATGGGTAGCATTTTGTGTTAGCTTAGCATAAAGACTTGAAGGCTACAGGAGTCAGTAGCCCAGCTCTGTCAAAGTGGACAAATAAACCATACAGCAACTCCGAAGCTATCTTATTTACACAATGTATCATGTGTATTTGAAATACAGGTCTTGGAATTTAAAAAAAAAACAAAAACAAGAGTTGTTTCAGGAGAAGTTAGATGGTAGGAACTAAAACCACTGAACACGTGTCAAGTGGTTGTAGTTCATACCATCTAACTTCTCCGAAAACGACTCGTTTTTAAAAAAAATTCCAAGACGTGTATTTCATTATCGTGTAACACACATGATACAATGTGTAAATAAAACAGCTTCAGAGTTCCTGTAAGGTTTATTTTTTTCACTGTGACGGAGCTAGGCTAATGACTCCTGCAGTCTTTATGCTAAGCTAACACAAAATGCTACCCATAGGAACCGAACCAGTGGACATACAGGGGTGAAAATGGTATCCAACATCTTGTCTCAGTCTGGGTAAGTCGGAAAAAGGGTATTTTGCCTAAAATGTTAGAGTATTCCTTTAAGCTTGGGGTTTTAAGTTCACCTATGTGACTCCCCTGACCAGCTGAGAGGGGAAAGTGAATGAGTGACACTTTATCCTTCCACGAAGACTATCACAAAGGTGCCCTTGAGCAAGGCCTCCCCCTGCCCATCCTCTAACCATCTAGTAACCAAAGGTTATGCTGTGGATGTACTAGGAAGTTTAGGGAACCACGCAAACGTCGAGCAGGGTGGTGCTGAAAAAGAGCACACATGAATAACAGAGAGAATAGAAAGTACACTCTCATATGTAGGTCAAAAGTCTCCTAGGATGCCATGTGAAGGGGGAAAAACCCGGGGGAACCTAACCAAGCATTGTATCGTGTGCACAACCAAGACTTTCTCTCTGGGCTTTATCAGTGCTGTGATTGGCAGAAAAAGCTACTCAGACTGACAAATCCCTGATGCTCTGCCTGCCTACTTCCTGTTCCCAGAGGACTATAGGTAACAAATGCACAGAGTCACACTCTGCAGCGACGATTTGTCACTTCCAACTATCTTCAACATGGCAGATGTCAAAATGTTATGCATGTGTTATAATTTGCATCTCACCCTTGTCTACACCTAGGATTCCTCCTCCTCACCTGCTTTCTTCCTCCCTCTCCCTCGTTTGTATTCTCTGTACCTCGCTCCTCTGGGTTCTGTAGGACTATTTCATTCAGGGTTTATGCAGGTAATATGCATTCAATTTAAGACGTTTTAAGACTTTTTTCAATACAACTTCAGGTGAATTTTAAGACCAATTTTGTATCAAAATGAATCATCTTACCAAGTTGTTAAGTCTCATCTTCAGTGTTAAACTTCAAACAGGGTCTAAAATCTACCAGTGGGATGAGATAATCCCACTTGTTTCCAATGCTGATCAACTTGTTTCCAGAATTTTCTTGAATCAGTGTCATTTCCTTGCTACTAGTGGGCTGATATGCCTTATCCTGCCTTGTTTCAACATACTTGTTCCCAGAAAAATTCCTGAAACAAGCAAAATCTCATCCCACTCGCAAATTTGTTTTTGCCTTGTTTGAAGAAAACCAAGATTTTAACACTGAATATGAGACTAAATGACTTATTAACAAGGATATTTTTTTGCAATGAATGTCAACACTGATGTCTAACAGCTTACACAGGTTATTTGCCTGAAAGCAGGTCCTGGAATTTGATTTGTCAAGGATTTCCTCATAATTTCCTACAAGCTGAAGCAGGAAAATTTTAAACTCTTGCACCCAAAGCAACATTAAGCACTTCTTTCTGGACATTATATATGTTTACATTTGGCAGCATATTCACATTCATGACTCTGTTTGCATCAGAGACACTTCTCTCACTTTAGAAAACACATATTTCTGAGTCATTTGCATGTTTGGTAGAAAGATGCAATCATGCACAGGTGGAACCAAATTCTGAATTTTGTAATAAAACAAAGTGATGGATGAAAGGTAAAAAAAAAAAAAATCCAAAGCACTGAAATTCATTTTTTAAACTTTTTAAGGCCTTTATTTTGGCAAAATTTATTGAATACATTTTCACATTTTTTTAAAGACCCTGTTATAGTTTTCCTAGTGCTTCGCTGTTGCTTTCCACTCCCTCTATGCTCTCCCCCACACCCCCTCCCTCTCAGTGATAACATTATGATGTGTGTCAGGATTTTATGGTCTGAGTAGACCTCTGGGGAGCGAGAGGTGCCTGGCTGAGGTTTCCATTTCAGCGGCTCAGGTAGTGAAACTACAGCTCCATAATCACACACACAAACACATGCACAGGGCTCCACACACATGCATAGATAAACCAAACAGCCCGTGAACGTGCTTGCATGAGTAGACAGGCACACTCGCAGCCATGTTTGTGCGCATGTGATCGCGCCCACACACACACACACACACACACACCCACACACACAGAAGCCCACACACAGGGAGCTCAGCCAACATGTATCCAACATGAAAAAAAATCTGGCAGATGACAGCTCATACTGGCTCAGGCTTTTAACTGGAGAAATCACAAGAGAATACTAAAGCCACACAAGCTCATTTGCTGTCCCTCTCTCTCTCTTTCTGTCTCTCTCTCTCTCTCTCTCTCTCTCTCACATCTCACACACACACACACAAATACAACCAAATCAACAAACCACAGCCCAAAAGACACTCATATGTTACATTTTAATCTGGGTTGGCGCAGTAGTCTGGTTCGGGACAGCCACAGCATTCAGATTAGATTATAGGTATGCCTAAAAAACACCGGTGTCGATCCGTGTTAATGCTTAAGACATCAAGCTAGCGAGGAAAACACACACCAAAGTGACAGTGGCTGTAAGACTTGTTCCTCGACTCTCCATCCCTCCTTTTCCCACATCTTTTTTTTTCTGCCGTGCCAATCTTTCCTGCCATATTTTGCCTTCTAATGTCTACTTTCGCCTTTCTAGTCCTATAATCATGTCTGTCCTCTCTCAGTCCTTTCCATCATATCCTTTCTCTGACGTGGGAGGATATCATTGCGGCTGGGTTTGGCTCAGGCCTGACCGCTGCCCCGGTGAAGTCGCTGGTGCCTTTGGGGACGAAGGGAAAAAACACAGATATTGACGAAAAAGTGCACAGTTTGGACGTGGCACTGCCTATTTACCAAACAAAAAGTCAAGCTGAAGTAGATATGATGAAGATGAAGTAGTTCTTTTTCCCCTGCAGTCTTTAAGGAGCGGGTGGTGAGAATTTTCGATTCAGGGCGGGGTTTCCAAAAAAGTAGCACCACATTTTCCTACGATGATGGTGTAGACTTAATTTATTTTGTCCCACTCCCCCATGTGGGAAAATCTATGCCGTGTGTTTCAAAACATGCACAAATTCATTTTAAAGATAATTTACAAGCAATATATATATATATAGATTTACGTAGTACACAGGAAGACAATGCATTTCCAATGTCCAAAATATAGTTTGAATGATTGTCACATATGGGTGCAAATATATTTTGCCGTTTTGTGCATTTTTTTAAACATAGCTCTAAATATATTCTTAAGTCTATATGTGAAATGTAGCCTTCTTTATGTAATATGAGTTGGAAGAGTATTATGCAAATGAAAAAGCTGCAGGGAAAGCAGGGGCCGCAGTGCTGAGTGAAGTAGTGTGATGTTTTTGTGCTTTTAGACAATGCAGCCATGAACTTATCAGCGAGCAATTGTCCATATCATGAACACCAATGTGTTGGAAAAGGAAAGAGGGGGGAGGTTGAGACGACTGCTGGTAGATCTTCTGTACGATCGCTGTCACTCCAATATTCATGGAGACTTGGGTGGTGTGTACGATCAGACGTAGAGGCCGTGACTGTCACACGCTAAATGGCAGCCAGTCGTTTCAGTGAAGCTGTTGTGGATTGACAGCGAACGCAGCGAAGCCGAGCCGCAAAAATGAGTCGCCTTGTCTCTATTTCGGCGACATTCTGTGAATGAGCCCTGTCTCCAAACTGTGGCTATTGGCAGAAAACTGGATTTGTTCCGCCTATATTTTGTTAACACGGATTTTTTTAAGACGGACATCTTATCATCTTGTATATCTTGTATATATATCATCTTATGTAAGATTATATAATCAAATGATTGATTTGATCTTAGCAAAGAGTCACAAAAGTGAGGCTGTGAATGAGGCAAATGATGTTTAACTTTTTAGAAAGACATAGTCGCATGAGGCGCTGTCATATGTACAGTACACACACACACAAACACACTCTAGGGGTACAAATAAATAAATAAATAAATAAATAAATAAAGCAAAAAAAGAAGATGAAATCGCAGTATGAGCTACTTCAGGTTCAAAATCACAAAATGCTGCAATTTTTTCTAGCAGTGGCAGATATTCAAAATGGACTCGTGAACAGCACTCTATGCCCAACCTCTGTCCAATAAATTAAACTGCATATAAAAAAAACAACTCTCATCGTATTGCTGAAAAATCTAAAACCCAATATGTGCAATTTGCTTACAATATTACCATAATATGACCATACAGCCCTAACACAGTCATTATACCACCACCGAGTTCATTTGGTGTCCTATACAAGGTTCAAATGAAAGCCAGTAGACCAAGGAGCAACTTTATCAATATTACATTAGCTATGGTAATCAAAAGTCTTTCATCTTTGATTCAATAGATGTTTCTTTCAATGTTTTTGCTCTCCCATGTGCTACAGTACAAGAAGTTAACAGATCAGGTCTTAGGATTGCCTACGCTCATGCATTATTGGAATTCCACCGTTTCTTTTACAAGGAGGCACAAGAAGAGAACAAGAGGGAAAAAGAGCAAGAAGATGTGAAAGAATACGCGTGCTTTGCTGAATCAGGACCGCGATGCTCGCTCTCCTCCCGCTCTGTCCTCATCGCTTTCTCTTTTCCCTCTCTCCCCCTCTGCTGCCCTCTGCTCTTCCTCATCGATTCACTCTTTCTCCTCATGATCTACGATTCCCAGCGTTCTGCCGATGTCAGGATTGCTGAGCGCACGAGGTTCTGGCAAGACAGCCTCCCTATTCAATAAGACAGAATTGCCTCGCTGTCCTCTCACCGCAAATGGATAATGAGGGAGCTTGTAAGCGTAGATGTTGCAGTTCAATAGACCTTCAATTCGGGGATCCTTGTTGGCATAATAACAGTGATACAGAATGGTAAGCATGCGTAATAGTGCTGCGCTATACATGTGCGCTGCTGGCACTGTGCAAAACATTTGGGGGACGGAAAACTTGAAGCAAGTATTGCTACTGACATGGAATTAAAATGTATGACAGGTATCTAAAATGTGAAAAAGGTGGAAAAGAGAGGCTGAGCTTTTCCAGAAATAGAGGCGCTCTTTGCAGAGGAAGGATGAGGTGTGCACCGGCATACTGTGATGAAGGCCAAGGTGTCTGAAATGCATCGGTGGCTCCAGTATTTTCATTCCTCCACACTCGGTTTGACTCCACTCCGATGCAGACTTCTCTCATGCTTCCCGTACAAGAGTGCCTTGATTTCTGGAGAAGCCAAGCCTCATGACGCTGGCCTTCATTTCCCCCTTTGTCACACTAAGATTTTATTTATTCACTTGATGCTCTTACTCAGAGCCACTTGAGAAATGAATAAGTGAGGCGGGAGGGGGTTTGCTCAGACACTCCGGCAGGACAAACGGTCGTTTCTGGGATCGTATACGGTCTCAAACTGAGCACGGGCATCTCAGGTGAATTCTGCCCACACTTCCAGGGCACAGACGCTCCGCGCTGTTCCCAGCAGGACAACAAGGCTGGAGTCACACAGGGAGAGGAAGGGACAAAGGTCTGGAGTGACTCAGGGGCCTTCGCCTCATCACGTTCCCTCGCACGAGCGGTGAACTGAGGTGAACCCGAAGCTCCCGGTGCGTTAATGTCCCCGGACCACCTCTCAACCCTCTACCTGACGAGCAGAAGGAGAGCTAATTAGCTGATGGGTGACATCAAAAGGCCAACCTCTAAGGCAACGGAATTACTGTATTATAGATGAGATGTGCCTTGAGAAGCTTTGTTGGCATGGCAACCCCGCTGACAGCATGTGGCAGGTTTGCTGAGGCTGGCGTCGGTGATTGAACAGCTGATAGGAGGTCGGTCCCTCAGGTTACATGGACAGCAAGGCATGTGGGCGTCACGTGGGCACGGCAAGGCATGGCACCAGCCTTTGCTTTAGTTCAAATTTGATTGTGTTGTTCTTGTCATTATAATGACCAAACCACAAGAGAAAAGCATTGAAAATTTGCTAAGAATTTATATCTAAAAAGGCACATTTAGGCTCCCTCAAAACTTGGCGACCTACCTCTAAAAATGTTGATAGTCCAAATATATTGGTATCCGTCATTGCACCTTTGGCACCCAAAAGTTTACACAAGATAACTTAGTTACTTTTTGGTGGTAATTGGTACTACAAACAGGTTTGGTTGCCCCTATAAAGGAATATGTTTTGGGCAAAATACCCTTTTTCCTATGGTTAGAATTTAGCTTCGCATAAAGACTTCTACAGTCTACAGAAGTAGACTGTAAAAGTCTACAGGAGTCTACAGGAGTCATTAGCCTAGCTCTGTTAAAGTGAAAAAATAGACCTTAAAGCAACTCCAAAGCTGTTAGAAGTTAGATGGTAGGAACTATAAACACTGAAAATGTGTTTATTAGCTATAGTTCCTACCATCTATAGTTTCTACTATCTAACTTCTCCTAAAATGACTTGTTTTTAAAAAAAAAAAAAAAATCCAAGACATGCATTTCAGATACACATGATACATTGTGTAAAAAAGACAGTTTCAGGGTTGCTGTTTTTTTCACTTTGACAGAGCTAGGCTAATGACTCCTGATGACTTCAAGTCTTTATGCTAAGCTAACACAAAATGCTAACCATAGAAACTGAACCAGTTGACATACAGAGGCGAAAATGGTATCAAACATCTTGTCTCAGTCTGGCTAAGTTGGAAAAACTATTTTGCCCAAAATGTTGAAGTATTCTTTTAATTGTGCAAATTGAGTGTTGATTTAGCAATATCCACTGCACATATTATTTTGTTATCCAATTGCCCTGAAAAGGAGCAAAATCATCCTAAAAAGTAGATCAATGGGGTAAAAACATGCCCTCTGAAAAGACAACAAAACAAAAACGTTAATTTCTTACCCTTATTTCTTACCCACATCACCCCACCCTACCACTCCCTCATCAGTACCCACCGGCCCCTTAGAGCCGGCTAAGGTTAAGGGTGAGGCAGAGGAGGGGTAGATGTACTTGTTAATGTGATATGGGGTCTCCCTCTTCCTGGCTTCACTTAGTCATGGAGGGGGATCCCCCCAGAGAGGAAAGCCCATACATGCAACACACCTTCGCCGCTCCCCCCTCAACCCCCAGCTTCTTGCCTTCCCCTTGACCCCTCCTGGCTTGTATTTCCCCTCTTTCCTTCTCTCTCTCTCTCTCTCTCCCTCTCTCTCTTTCCATTTACCTTGGGTGCCCTATTTCCTTCCTATTCTTTTCTTTGTTCCTCCAACCTTTTGCCTCGTCCTGCGCCCCCCTCCCCCCTCCCTCACCTCTATCCCTGATACCCGTTAAAGACATTAGCCCAAGTGGAGCTGTGCACTAGTGGGATCCCCACACTCGTGCCTGCCATCGACATTTCAGTGGTTTGTTTTTCGTCCCTGTGGTGGCGAAAGACAGAGAGAGAGAGAGAGAGAGAGAGAGGTTGTCTGTCTGCTACTTGGTCTACTCTTATGTAAATGTTAATGACCCACCACTTCCAGGGTCTTCTAAGTCAAAAGCCTATTACAGACACTGTACACACAGACACATACACACGTATACACACACACACACACACACAAGTATAAAGAAAAGATGCACATACACACATGCATACACAAGAATGCACCTACACACAGGCACACACGCTGTCCACTAATGGTTGCTAACTATGAGCAAATATGAGTGTGGAAAAGTACTTACATCCTAAATATACTGCAGAATATTGTCTTTTGGCATTTTAATCAGAGCATCCTGCTGTTTCATGAAGGTTTTCAGCCTCAAATTTGTCTGATTGTTGATTTAGAGGGACGAAACTGGGATAAAGAAAAAAGGAACCATTAAAATTATAATTATATTACAGATTTATTCTATAACTTTGGGTTTTATTTTCCCTCGGAAAAGTTCATGACTAAATGCGCCCATGAAAAACTGAGCGCTGCGGTGCAATAATTACCACTCGCAGACACGTGTTCACATACACACATACACACATCCCGGGACATACGGCCGTGCACACACACAAAACTCGATTCTTTGTACAACACAACACCAATCACTGCCTTTGCTGCAGCGGTGACAGCCATTACTGTTGCTGCCATCAAAGGTCAGGACGGCTGCTCACTTTCCAAGATGGTCTCCAATAAACACCTTCCAGAAAATTCCACAAATCCTGAGGAGCAACAGACGGTTTCGGACTGTCTGAATCCAACTTATGTGAATAATTATACACAGTCAAAATCAACAAGACAAAGGCAGATCACACAAGGTTAAATGAGGTAGTCATAAATCATAGATAGCTTATATATATATTTATGTTACTATTATTGTCTTCACATACTGGAGGCCATATTTTTAAGCCCAAATATAAGGTTCTATGCTTTTAAAATACACGAGAGATCATAATACTTCATCAGCTGAAGTCCCAAACAAAGGAATACACAGAGTTTTTGTGAAATTGTCCCATTGGTTAACTTCACCATCAAGTGATGAGAATACAGGATACACCAAAGTCATGCACATGTCCCCGGTAGATCATCGACGCCAGTGTTCCATGCTAACGCTTTAGTATACAGCATGTTGAGTGACAGGCTCCATTCAAACACTTCAGCATAATACTAGAGTAGGTGATAGTGATGGAGTGATAGGCTGTATGCTCCATGCACCAGCATACACTATGTTGAATGTTTTTTTAATGTATTAATAAACAGGCTATATAATAAAACACATTATCTATCTATCTAACTATCTATCTATCTATCTATATAGATATCTCTCCCTCTCTCTCTCTCTCTCCCTCTCTCTTTCCCTCTCTAACCATAACCCTAACCCACTTTTTGTGGCCTGTGTGGTTACACATTAATACATTAAATTACATTATATAGATATAGATATATAAATATTTTAGCTAGGTTAGTCTTCTTTCTTCTGACGAAGCCATTGACCTTCTGTCATTTAAAACATTGTATACTATTGTTGTAGCGTGGGACACCATGGTGACACTGATGATTTTGGTGTCTCTCCGGTAAGTAGACCAATGATCCAATCTTCCAAAAACGTGTATTCCTATAACAGGTGTAAATGTTAATCAGACTTCTCCTCCATCTGTCTCTCGCTGCCACTTCGCTCTTCCTCTCTTCTGTCCCTCTGTGTTGTTTTGCTTGTCTCTCCATCCCCCCTGAGACCACTGCAGTATCAAATGAGCAGAGCTCATAGATGATGCCACTGCGGGAGACCTTACTGTGACTTGAAAAATAATTACTTCAACTGTTCAAATGCCATGTCCATCCCCACTGCTCCTCACCGGCACCCGCAGGATAACTGATGCAAACTCTGTGCCTTTAGTGCCTGCGTTTGTGTGTGTGTGTGTGTGTGTGTGTGTTGTGCGTGCATGTGCCTTCTGTAGTTATTAGCCCGCGGGCCTGTTTGCGTGTTCAGTAGGAAGTGTTTTCAGTGAGTCATTTGTGAGGGATTCCCTGTAGACGGGTGAAACGGAAAAGACAAGACCCTCAGAGGCTGGATAGACACATAGGGAGGAGGAAGAGGAGAGGAGGAGGATTATAAAGTTTCCATGGAAACCTTCCCAGTGACCACGTTTACTATTTCTAAGACATCACAGCATTAAAATGATCACATCCTACGCTCACGTTGAGTATCGCTAATGAATGAAGTGGTCTACTGTTCTCTCCATGAGACTTTATATATTTACATACCGTCAATGGATAAACTTTTTTTCTTCTATTAATGCATTGATCCATTTGTTCCTCCTTTGTCCTTAACTTTACCCCTGGCTCGTCCCAGACCACACATAGCAGGATCAGGCTATAGCAAGATAATGATAGACTCCTTAAGCCCTCAGGTCTACATTTTTTTCCTACAGTATAAACAGTGTTTGTAACGGTAATTATTGTTTGACACGCTTTCAAGCAATTCTTTTTTTCTGGGTATTTCTGAGTCTTTTCATCCTCTTCTATGCTGTGCTTTGATTTGATTTTCTGTTATTTTTATTGCATTTGGTGTGTGTGTGTGTGCATGTCAGTTTCTGCGGTTTTATGTGTGTATGCGAGTGTTTTGGTTTGCCCAAACCACTCTTTTGGCACTGGAGAAGGAAGGCATACCTGGCGCACCTATTGCAGTGTGTGTTCTGGCTTGTCTCGCTTTCCGTGGATGGAAGGATCGCTGGAGGCAGGGAAAAATAGAAAGAGACAGGGAGAGAGAGAGAGAGAGAGAGAGAGAGAGAGAGCTGGGGAAAGCCTACGCTCTGACTCAGAAGGGAGGTGAGGGAATTCCCTGGTGAGCTGGATAGTTTTTACATCTGGTCGGATTGGAGCGTTGCCTGGAGCTCGGCAGCACCACACAGCCGGGGCTTCAGCAGGGAGAAGTCTAGTCCTCTCCACCTCTGCTTCAGGCTAGTCTAGCGCACAGTCAGGGCTTAACGTCTGAGCTGCAGGACTCTGTAGCATTAGAACAGCAGAGTCCACAACAGGACCCTCAGGCGCACTAAAACGTATTACCCCTGTCACGTGGGAACTCTTCAGCAACCGGCCGGTTAACTCTTCAGATCCTCCTAGCCTCCTAGTCTAAGAAACCGATGTCTGCAGACTCTGATATACACACTGCTGGACTCAAAAGTGTGTTTAGACTTCATTGCACGCCTCTGCCATGGGCAAGTCTACACATCATAGGAATTGGTCGATGTATCATAACACTAAGATGTCTAGACTGTCCTCTGGCCTTAATCCCTTCTTCAGGCAAGTCTGCACACCACATAGCCAGATAAGGGATTCAGATCACTGTTCTTTCTATGGCACTTCTTCAGGTAAATCCCTTACCTGTCTCAGAGTAGTGATATGACTTTATCAGACCCGGTCTCAAGCAACGGGACTCTGTTTCCAATTTGGATCCAATTTGGATAGCTGAAAACAATTTGACAAAACAATTGCTTTCAAGGAATCTTCCTCTAACCCTTCCCAGGCCATAATACATACTGTGCAACACAGCTCTGGATTGTCTTCCAGAGCTCACTCTTGCTTTATAGGTCATTTTCAGACCCAACATTATACAGCTAGAGGCCTAATACAAGGGGAAAATAACCTGTGACCCCGCAGGTCACTGTCCTCTGGCTGCACCCACAGGTCAAGTCTTCATTCCCTGTCAGACACCAAGACCAGCTCACTACTAGACCATGACCTCCTCACAAATTCACCGTCAGGTCATAATTTCCACTGAAGCCTCTCAATTTGGAGCAGACCCAAATTTCTCAGATTTCGCCAGGCCTCAGATTGGCAGGCCAGGTGTCTCAGAGGGGAAAGCACCGTTACCCCAAGGCCGGGTCATGCATGGGGGATCCCCTTTGACTTACGGCTTTGCACTGTCTTGGATACCAAATCTGCAGAAGCAGTGCTGTATTTCAATCCAGGCACTGGCTCAACAGCAAAGCTGGCAGTGAAATGGAAAGCATGCTCAATGTATGTAAATAGGAGAGAAAACTACTCCTGAAAATCATCTCTGGAAATGAGACAAAGCTACAAAATAAGACTGGATTGATTCACAAGAAAACCTCTACAATTAAGCCTGTGAATCATATTTTCCATTCCCAGAACCACCAAAGTGAACATTCTTTGGCTAGTGGAAGTTGTTGTGCTGTAAGAAATGCACAGCAGTTTTAGTAGAAAGGAGAAAGCTCCTCTCACTGGTGGTGTAAAACAAAAAAAGAAAAGAAAAGAAAAGAAAAAGTAAAAGGAAACAAACATGAAAAAAAAAACCTGCAAGTTCACTGCAAGGACAAGGATGTCACTCATCAGCTAACAGTGGCTCCATAGTATATGTGTGAAGGTTAAACCTGCCTAATAATCCCTTAGATAAATTTTAATGGGCTAAATTCATTGTGTGCATCTCTGCTATTCAAGTTGGATGAGGGTGGGGTCTTTTAAGGATAACAGCTTTATTCGATGCTATTCTAAAAATATTTAATGAAATACTGATATTTGTTTATAGTGATTGAGTTATAATGATTACTGCCTTGAGGTCATAATTAACCGCCTTTTTGTTTAGCACTAAATCTTTTGCTATGAGGCTGTATCCCACCAGTCAGTGAAAATGGGAAAAACGAGAGGAACTGTTTGTGTGATATTTACTATTCGAGCAACACTGTTGCTGTGTTATCACTAGATGCACAACATTAATTGTCGTCAGGAAGTGAAATAATATTCAGTCTTGGGGAGTGTATCTATTTGCGGTTAAATTGTGGAAGCCTCACCCTACATGCTGTCTAATTGCCTGATGAATAAGTGTGTTGTCCTGGTTGTCTCTGTTGGTGTTATTTTGTGGATCTCTTTGCACAAGTGAGTCATGTACATCGATAGACAGATGGTTGGTTTACCCTAGAGCACATAGCTTCAGACAATGGATAGCTGTGTGTGTTTCTGTCTGTCTGTCCGTGTGCATGCATGCCTTGTGCATTCACGCATGCATGTATTGATGCATGTGCGCGCCAATATTTAACTGTGACTGAATTAGAGTCCTCTTAGCACAGCTTCAGTCCCTTTTGTTTTGCCATTTTCACCTCCTATCTTTCCAGTTGAACACCAAAACAATGATAGAGGATATTGAATCTCTGTGTGTGTGTGCATGCATCTGTGTGTGTGCATTATGCGTGGGCGGAGGCTGCGTGAAGGAGGAGGTGTTGTCGGGAACAGAAGCTTTTTGCAGATGTTGCGAGGAAGGAGTAAATGGAAAGTTCTGTGGTTATCAGTCCTGCAGCACTCTCAGACTCGCAAAGGTATGCCACATGTGGCACCGTCCCAGCTCGGCCTGAAGTTTACTTTTCAACCTGACAGACTAATCATCGCAAGTTTGGAGAAAGAGAGCGATGAAGAGGGAATTAAAAGGGGGAGGGGGGATGAAGAGAAAGGCAAAGAGATGCAAAAGAGAAAGAAAAAGCGTGAAAAACATGTTTACTGGTGGAAGGGTTGCTGTCGTATAGTCTAAGGTTTCCCTCTTGGAGTGTCTCCCGGAGTGGAGGCGGGTGAGATTCCCCTCCCGATTCCTCAAGATGTAACATGAGGAACGCTCATCTCTGCCTCTGTCTCTTTCTCTGACCTTCTGGCTTTCTTTGCCCCCCCCTTCTAATTGCCCTTCCATACTCTTGCCACCTCACAGCGTCACGTGCAGCTTCCTTCAGTGCATCCCGTTCACCTGTCCATCCCTGCACACAGCATCATGGTTGCTCCCTATAGACGTATCATCCTGCTGCTATTTCCTAGCCGTCCTCATTCACTCACATTACACATTTCTCCATATGCACAGATCCTTTTCCCCGACTCCAAGCCCTTATCTGATCTTTTTCACCGTCTGTTTTTCTCTTTCCCCGTGTTTTAATATGTCCATTTTGGAAAGAGATATCTGCTGATGTTCACTCTCTGAATAATAAAGCTGACCACCCGCCCCCACTCACTAACACAGCTCAACAATAATAGGCCAACCGTGACTGGATTCTTTATTCTTTCACTTGCTGTGTGATGTGAAAAACATAATGCTATGGGAAAAAACAAAAAAAACCAAACAGATTTAATGTCTTCCAGAGCTCTGGGCTTTGCTATCAGTTATTTGGATACTCAGTCTTATTATCTTATCAAATGGCTTCCTGTCTTTCAAGCTGAACCAGAATGGGTTGCCCTGATTGGTCTGCTGTATGTGTGAAATGCACAGCTGCTGCATACCTTGTCAGCATAGCAGTGCCACATTGCCCATGCCCTCACCTCACACAGTTACCCAGCCATAGTGTGCCACCAACACAAAGGCTGTTCTGTGTCACTTCTATTTCTGACAGCTCTAATGAGTCATTGGCTCTGAAAAAAAAAGTGGCTCTGTGGTCAGTGTTGATTGCCTTAGCAGAGCCCAGAGCGTCTGTTCGCTAAGGTGTGGCATGAAATCACAGAGAAACCCAAAGAATGTGCGCTGAGCTTCTACAGGCTACCAACAGCTGCAGTAGCTCACAGGCCTTTTTATTGCATGGCAGCACGGGAAGCCTTCTCACCACAACAAGCTGGAGATGCAAAAGAAAGAACAAACGAAAACTGTTTTTTTTTGTTTTTTTTGTTTTTTTATACAGCCAAGTTAAGAATAGAAATGTGAGAAAAAATAGGGAAAATGGTAACTTAAAGAGGATCTTTAAAAGGGACAAAAATAGGCCTGAACTTAACTGGGGAAAAATTTTTTTGAAATTGAAATTGAGCTGCCAAAACTTTTCAAGTGTCACTGTCAGTGAATGGAAAGGTAAACCTTAAAGGAATACTCCAAGATTTTGGGCAAAGTATCCTTTTTCTGACTTACCCAGACTGAGACAAGATGTTTGATATCATTTTCACCTCTGTACATCCACTGGTTTGGTTCCTATTGTTAGCATTTTGTGTTAGCTTAGCATAAAGACCACAAGTCTACAAGAGTCATTAGCCTAGCTCTGTCAGAGGGAAAAAATAAACTTTACAGCAACTCTGAAGCTCTTATTTACAAAACGTGTATTTCAAATACACATGACACACTGTGTAATTAAGACAGCTAACGTCTTGTCTCATTCTGGGTAAGTCAGTAGTCTGAAAAAGGGTATTTTGCCCAAAACGTTGGAATATTCCTTTAACCCTAATGCCACGACAATGAGCCATAACAAACGTTATATTTTATCCCAATATAGATGGGCATCACCTGTGGGAGACAGAAGCCAAAGTCGACAAGGACTCCATCAAATCTGTAAGTACACCTCTGTAACATATCACATTGGAAATACACTCCCCCACTCCCCACCCACGCACCCTCCTCACCACCCTTTTCTCCACCTCATCTGTCCCCTGCAATGATGTAACCTTTGCTAAGCTGTTACAAGTGGCAACACCGACGACCATGATGAGGCCACGCAATCCCGAATGGAATTTTCATGAAATCTCTCTCTCACCCGCACGGGGAGTAAACACTGCTTGCCGTATTGTTTTTGCTGTTGATACATACAAACACATGCAAGATGTGTGTGCACGCAGAGAAAAACACACACACACACGAGCAGCTGACACGCCTCAGCCCTCGCGGCATAGCTAGACGTTTACTTCACAAGCAGAGTGTTGTGCTGTGGTGACTTGGCCTGCAACACCTCGTCTGGCGCACATGGATCGGCCAAGACTGGATTAGGCCCGTGCCTTTTTACCTGCTGTTTTCATGAGAGCCGTAATGAGAAAATAAACCAGCGCTCCCAATTTTACTGACGCCCAGTCGCACATTTAGATTGTGTTAGTAAAAAAGAAAAAAAAAACAAAAAGCGGGCGAACGGGAATTGTCAAAAGAGGAACGGCCAGTGTTGTTCTACGTGTCACAGAAAGCCGCATGTGCTCTGGAGTTAATTAACATTTCATGGAGGTTCGTTAGGTCTGTTTTCAATGTGGAGACACTGCAGTGCATTATCAAGTACAAGGATCTGTGAAAACTTGTTTGCTTGTATCTGTGTGTCATGACAGTGTGATATGAATTGTTGATGCCTTTCATCATCACTGTCTCATCCTCCCTCCACCTCCCTGCTTTTTTTAAAATGTAAACTCACTGAGGTAATTTACACTTGCAAGGGGTCTAAAATAAATCACACGTGTCTAAATGCTGCAAGTTGAAGGGTGTGTTTTTTTTCACCCTGTTGTTGCTGTTATGCACTCAGGTGAATGACTTTGTTGCATCAGGAGGGCTAAATGTGGACTCTCTTGATGCTTAATTGGCCTGTAGGGCTGGCTGATGCGCCGTGGCTGGAGTCCCAGATGCTGGAAAATTAGCGGGGGTGCAGGGCTCGGCTGGGGGTGGCGGTGCGGGGAGGTGAGGTGAGGTCAGTGAAAGACTGTGCTTATTCGCAGCTCCCCCGGCAAACAAGTGGAGAGAGCGAGACAGCAAAAGAGAGCGCTGGCCTTTTTCTCATGCCAGCAGCCACCAGGTCGTCTTACAGTCCCCTCAGCCTGGCTGCATGCCTGCTGGTGTTTTTACTGCTGTTCAAAGCGTGCTAGCTTTCACTGGGTGAGGATGGAAGGGGGGAAAAGGTGGATCAAGCCACGCTTAAACACACACACATAAACACACACACCTGCATGTTTTCTTTGTCATCATCTGGAGGGCAGACTGGGTCTCTGGACGCAGACCCCTCGCCCTCCCTCGCCTCAACTTTACTCCATGCACAGCGCTGACCGACAAAAACCTGCTTCCTGTCACAGTGCCCCGTCCTGGCCTGTTTAGACCCCCCGGGAGAGAGAAAGAGAGAGAGAGAGAGGGAGATAGAGAGAGAGAGAGAGAGAGAGAGAGAGTCATCTCAGGAATTACCAGGAATTCGGTGTTCAGACAGATGCAAGCAGTCCGACAAATTCCCTCCGTGTCCTGTTGGCCCGTCAGCAGAAAGACAGCAGCCGAAAGTTCATGTCCGTCCTGAGTAGCCAAGGTCTGGCCCTGGAGGGGGGGGGGGCTACACAAACAAATAAGCCGGCTACCTCTGTTGTCCTGTGCTGCACAGGGATACGGCTGAAGCCCTGGGGTTTGCCTCGGGAGCAAGCAGGGGCACTGGACCCAGCCGATGGGCTCCACTGGTGCGTCTGCACAGTCCAGACAAGCTAATTTAGACCAGTTCACTCAGCTGCCTCACGTCCAGCCTCGAGGAATCGGTGCCACGAATGCAGGCCAACTGCAAAATAAACATAGCTGTTGATTAATGGGCTCGCACATGCGGTAGTAATTCCTGCTCAGATTTACATTTCGAGGATCTTTTTTTAAAGGGTTTATAAACCAGATGTGATGTGATGAAATCAGATGAGTACATAACTACTGAAGGGTTTGGATTTGATTTTGTGATGCTATCAGCTGCTGGGCTGTGATTAACTCGTAGAGGTGAAGTATCTCCTGTCAATGTGGATCGTTTTTCTCTTCAGAATGCGCTTGTTGTGGAGATCCCTCCCTACCGGAACCAGCGAATATCCAGCCCAATGCAGGTCAACTTCTACGTCTGCAACGGCAAGAGGAAGAGGAGCCAATACCAGCGCTTCACCTATCTGCCTCCTAATGGTAAACATGATGAATGTCTTTATCATCTCATTACCACTGATACTGAAACACTATAATAATTCTCTCAAGCCACATCTTGTACATTCAACATGTAACTTTGCTTTGCATCATGAACACTATAGTTTAGTACAGCTGTCAGGATTCCATGTGAAATTTTTCTGTGAAGGGGGTGGGGGTTTGAAGCTATACTTGGCAACCCTTTGCTGTAGCCTGTGAGCGAGAGCAGAAGACGTGAGGTGTGTTTATTCTGTAGTGGGCCTGCGTTCCCCAGCGATGAGGTGTACCTGCTGACTGACAGAGCCTCCGGGCAGTGTTGATGTTGAGAAGTCAATCCCCCGTCGACCTGACTTTCACACCCCACCTAAACACAGGACCTCCCGTTCACACCAGCACACCTCTGTGCGCACATGCATGCATGTTTGCGCGCGTGTGCACGCATGCACAAACACAAACCCATCTGCCAAGCGTCGCTTTGCCCTGCCAGTCATGTAGCAACCCGAAAACCCAGGAATACCTCTCTCTCTGCGCTCATCATGTGTCCCTGGCCTCTGTGTTTACAGATGGCTTTTCACATTGGAATTTGAGGAATGCCTTGGTGAGCTACCCTGTAGTAGGTTTCTACCTCAAATTTAGATTAAGAACTATTAACTAGGTTTTAACAAAAGGCACAGGTTTTGTTAATCAATTTCAGACATCAGGGTAAAATATTCTGTTATTTTATCTTTATTTATCCAGGGCAAAGTAGACCAAGCATGTTTGCACTTTTTAGCAACATCCCACTTCACATTCACTCGAGGGAGCTGACCTCAACATTGGTTGCTGAGGGAGGCGAGAGCGTTACTCGTATTTTTTCCCCACCCACATTTTGGCAGCTGGTAATTCAAAGTTAGGAATTCAAACCAGCGTGTATCCAGTCACTAATTCTCAAATCTCTAGGCTTCCGCCACCCTCTATTCCTGATAACCAGTGAAATCCATTAGATCAAAACAACAGTATCTTGTTTTCATTGATCAGTGTCTAATGGGCCTAATGCTGCTGGAATAGCATGCTTTGTGTTTAAAGTCTATAGCTGCTAATAAGATGCGACATTTAGATTATCACCAGATGTATTTATGGCCAGAGGAGATAAGCAGTGATTCAGTCTTTTGGACGAGGCTCTGAGAGAAAGTAGAGTAGGGCCCTATTTGGAGATGCCTGATTGCTGTGATGAACGAGTGCATTGTGGGTAACTGGACCAGTGCACGGCCGACAAACTGTGGCCTTATATAGCATATCCATTCCATATACCATCCTGACACACACACAGGAAGAGAGAGAGAGAGAGAGAGACAGAGAGAAATAGTGGCAGATGGAGAGTCTTATCAGCCTTCACTGAGCATCTCTAAGTCATTTCACTGAGCATAAACATGACTCTAATTAAAAGATGACTTGTTGTGTGCTCTCTTTTGCTGCCAAGTAAACCACAAGTACAGCGCGGACCACACAAGCAGGGCCGATGCCTTCATGAAGGAGCATAATTAACTCAATAATGTCACAGCCAAAGAGACCATGACTCATAAACTGTTGAGTGCTATTTTGAGATTTAACATCCTTGTAATGGTCCTGTGTGGTTCATACAAATACACACATACTACAGTATACAATACAGCTGTGCAAAAAAACAGCTGAGTAGCGCGATATTTCACTATATCGATTCTCTAACCTCTTGCATCAGTATGTTTATGCTTCATTTTCATATGATGTTATGACATCTACATTGTAACATTGTAGTGCACTGTGTTAAGAAAGTGTGTTGTGCAATTTTTGTTCAAATCGAAATGGGAATTTTGAATTCAATTGTTTTGAGTCAGTTAGTCGATCTATATAATATGCTTTTATTAGTCCACCCAGGTGTTACATTTTTGGTCAATTCTGCAGAGTATTGCATTGCATCGTGACTCAATCATATTGTGACCCATGTATTGTGATACGTATTATGAAGGCCTTGCCAATAGCCTAGCACCCAACACAACCCATGGTGTCAACAAATGAAGATAGAGAATTTGCTAGATAAAAGACCTTTTTCACAGCAGCCATTTTGACATTAAATAGTAGGGCATGCACAGGTGTTACTAATGACATTAATTAAGCATCAGTTCCATTTAGGTCTAACAGAGCCAGGGTTCTGCTATTGTTCATGCTGGCTCACTGGAAAGACCCAGAACCTTCATTAACGCCATTAGTAAAACCTGTGTTTACCTGTTGTTGTATATCGAAATGGCTGCTGTGAAAAAGTCTATTAAGAAAGGTGATATGCATATAAAATTATGGCTGACCTGAATACTAAGAGTTGAAGTGGAACTACTCTGGAGGCAGAAATAATCCTATTGAGTTAAATCTTAGTGGGCAAAGTCAAAGAACCACAGGTTTTTGAAGTATTCAGTGAAAAAAGCTAAGATTAAGATGAGGTAGCTAATACTGGTAGTGTTTCTACTAACTGAAAAAAGTCTAACTATGCTATTTAGTCTAGCTTGTTAGCCTAGCTGTTCAAACTAGCCACAGCCTACTAGCTTATAACTAAATGAGTTAGCTAGCTTGCTGACCAACCAAAATAATGAATTCAGTAGTCAGGATTTTTTTTTTTAATTTATTATTTATTATTTTTTAATATCCCTATTTTATTTATTTATTTATTTATTTATTTATTTATTTATTTATTCATTTATTCATTCATTTATTTTATATTTTGATCGGAGTACTTTCTGTGCCATTCTGGTTGAAGCAGTTAGCATTGAAAATTGAGGTTCTTTGGATCTGTCCATTGACACTAAATGCAGCCAGTGAGATTCTAACTCCAGAGCAGCTCTATCTCTGAGAACTGTTTGCATAGCTACGACTCATCCTAAGTGACAATGATGGCTGTAATAGTTTGATGCTTTGAGCGC
>OMKZ01055238.1:46431-59305 GCA_900302535.1 Neoniphon sammara | reverse complement strand
GTTGGGTCCACTGTGTGTGTGTGTGTGTGTGTGTGTGTATGTGAAAAAGGGACAAAGCAAAAAGTACTTATGCTTCTGCCCAGTAGGTCAAATGTTTTTCTGCTTGATGTGCCAATTATCCTCCTTCATTGTACCAGATCCATAATCATTATAATCATAATCATTCTGTCGCTGGCCCACCCTGTTTATGCATTCTTTTTATAAATGCCGACACACACACTCACACAAACTCATTCTCTCACACACATACCTTAGGATTCCAGGTCTTGGACTTTTTCCTGAGCAGCTTGAGCGCGCTGGTGTACTCAGCCTGGATCCTCCTGGCTGGCACCACAAGGTCTCCGTCCGACTTTGTCACCACCACAAGGTCCGCCATCTCGATGATGCCCCTCTTGATGCCCTGGGTAGAAATGAAGGCGGGGTTCACAACACTGCAAATAAATCTGATGTCTAAACATTTAAGTGACTGAGGGTCTGAGAAATCCATGGACAGAGTGAAGGATGGAAATGTGGTTTGCTGCTGGCTGCCTGTTCATGAGAAAGGACTCAAACAATGCAATCAATGCTATTTTTACTTCAAATCCACCCCTCACTGATGTCAGCTTCTGTTTGATCCAACACAAAGAAAGAAACTGGGCTTACTTGTAACAGTAATAAAAACCAAAGAACAAAACAGAAGTCCTAAAGAGAGAGAAGTGTTTTAATGTTACAAGCAAGGTGAAACATCCCGGCCCTTCAGTGGTTGTTCACCTGGCGCTGCAGTCATGACACCCTATTATCATGCCGTCCAGTGCCTTGCACCTGCTGAAGTTTAGTTTTAGCGTGGGCGCATAAATTCTGGCATCCAGGTGGTGAACGGTGGCTGGAAATGGATATTTTGAATGCCTGTTGCACCTCTGAATGCTGTAAGGTCTGCTTTTTGTTCGGGTTCAAGTTCATTTATTTACATAGCTCTTCATCACACTCGAGTGTCAAAGGACTTAACAATAAAAAAAAAAGAATCTACACAGATGTAGCTGGTCAACACTGATTAAAAGAAATTAACACGACAAAGAGATGAAACACGCCAACAGTGGCAAGCCTACTAATCCAACATATCCTGGCCCAGTGGTTACAAAGTGCAGTCCAGGGACCCCAAGGGCTCCTTGATGGGCCGCTAGTTGGTCATAAAAGTATGAATGATTATTTTATCATTATGTTTCAATCTCACCACTCTGAATGTATTTGTAATGTTCAGGTATACCATCTAAACAATTTAATACTTAAAACAAACCAAAATATCTTTTCATATCAGGGTCCCTAGGATAAAATAAATCACTATGAAAGTCAACCTAGGGGGCTGATACATGAAAACATTTGAAAACCTAGCCTAGCCTGCTCTGCACCACCAGCCTTTGACCCTCAGAGCATATAAGGAAAACATCCCAAGAAAACCTTGGAAAAAGAAAAGACAAAACTCTGGACAAGTCAGAGAAGGATGCCCCACTGGTAAAGCTGTGTGTAATTGCACAATTGGCAATGGTGGTAAACAGTCAAATCAACAGCAACATTCACAAAGACAAGAGAACGGTTGTTTCAAGAAAACTTGATGGAGTAAAGATATAAGTCCATAATTAGCCAAAGGTTATTTGTTATTTACATATTAATTATATGGCTAAATTTGAGCCATGTAATTAATATCTCGATGAATAGCTGAGTAATGATTTCACTGATATTTACAAACAGTGTGTTTACACCTCTGTTTGCCTCATGGTTTGCCACAACTGTGCAGGATGAGGCCTGTACTACTTTCAAGGATTTAATTGTTTGCACTATTGGGAACACGTTTGCAGTCTTAATCACACATTTATTGATTGAATGCATTTTGATACCAGTAATATCTTATGTTTCTATAGCTTTGTTTTCATTGTAAAAAGCAACAACTACAGTAATTAAAACAAAAGACACTTGAGCTGCCTAATCAACATGATGTATTAAACATAATCAGTTATGCTAATGAGGTCATTAATTCAGCTATTTAATGCTTTAATTAACAAATACTTCTATGTCAACATGTTTGACTTTACATAACACATGGGTAGTATTAATATGAGCCCCATATCGTGAAGCATTAAGGAGTTATATTAGTCTCCATAAAATTAAAATGCTAATGTACACAGCAAGGCGCTCCAAAATCTAATCAGATCATCTCCTCCATAGGAGAACCTGTGGTGTAAATATTAAGTTTCTATAATGTATCTATCATGTATAGTTCTGAGTCATTATGCTCACGAGAATGTCTACACAAAGACACACACACACACACACACACACACACACACACACACACACACTGTTTACACACACACAGATGCCACCATAGTGATATAATGTCCTGCATAACATGTAGCATGGTGGTGGAACATAACAGTTACATTTTGATGAAAAACACAATAAAGTCATGTGTAATAATCTTCAGTGAGTTATATAAAACAGATCCCAGATCCGCTCTGGTTTAATAGACACCACTGTGACAGAACCAGACCAGTCTGAACCAGCTTCCTAACCTGCCAGGTAATACTAGGGCAGAGGTTTAAGAGTTAAAAAGGCTGGTTAAAGAGATAGGAATTGTTCCCAGAACTATCTCTAAACATTTTTTTCCACTTTCCCAGACTCAGACAAACACATAGATGCCTTTGGAGTCAGTCCTTTTTTTTGCATACAGTCATGAATTATGTCAGGTAACAATATTAGGCTCTTAGCTCACCTGTTGAATGTCTACGGGATCAAATAGCAGCTACATGACCCCATAGACATCCATGAACTGAGCTAAGCTATGGAAAGGGCGCCTTTTCCCAAGGGGAGGCCTATAGTGTCAGTCTGAAAACGACAGGAGTAGAGCCCTCTTCAACCAAGCTCATCTGACTCCAGTTCTGTACAGGCGGAAAAAAGCTGACACTGAGGGGCTTGTTGCTGCTGATGTTGTTCACTCACCTGGAGTTCATCGCCCCCTGCTGGTGGAATCAGTAACACAAACATGTCGACCATGTCAGCCACTGCAAACTCTGACTGGCCCACACCTGGGAACAGAGACAGATGTTAGTGTCACTGCTGACCGACAACATATCAAAATAAAGACTGGAGTGATGTTGGCAGCTACAGCAAAGGAGACAAAGCCATGACTACACAGAATCCTTAAACTGCGATGAACATGACATAACGTGACAATATTAGTTGCGTATAACTGTGACTAATCGTTTTAATCATTCTTCGAGTAAAAATACCAAACATTTCCTTGTTAGAGCTTCACAAATGCTTGCTTTTCTCCATTTCATATCATTATAAAAGAGAACAATTTGGCTGCTGGTCAGACTAAGTAAGCAATTTTAAGATATCATTTTAGGTTCTGGTAAATTGTTAAGGGAATTTGTTCATTATTTCTGACAGACAAATTGATTAATAGAAAAAAATAATTGTTAGTTGTAACCCTAAACAGGTAATGCTAAATAAGGTCATTAATTCAAGTATTTATTAATTAAATAACTAGCTTTAATTAACAAATATTTCTATGTAAATACTTGTCTTTATGTAACACACGTAGATGTATACAATATCTTGAACCATTAAGGAGTTCAAATAGTTTCCAAAAACATGCAAATGTATGCAACAAGGTGCTACAGAATGTAATCAGATCATCTACTCCACAGGGGAACCGGTGGTTTAACTATAAGGTTATTTGTCATGTATTTCTCTGGAGGAACTGTGCTCACAAGAACCTGTCTACACACACAGGCACCATGGTGACATGACATGATGTCTTGCATGACATGGTGGTGGAACATAAAATGTCTGACTTAAGACTGCAGTGCAGATAAAGCCTTAATGAAGTTCATTTAGACAGAAGACTGTAAGTCCCAGTGTCTTACCTACGGTCTCTACAAGGACTATGTCGTATCCGGCCCCTTCACACAGAACAATGGCCTCATTAGTGGTTCTGGTGACTCCACCTAGTGTTCCCGAGGTTGGAGACGGCCTGATAAAAGCATTCATGTCCCTGGAGAGTTCAGTCATACGAGTTTTATCGCCCATCAGAGACCCTGGAACAAGAGGGATGATTTGTATAGTATGCAACACACACCAAAAGATTTATTATTGTAACAGCGCCACTTAAGCAAATCTTGAAAGATGATTATGGTGGGGGCGTTATCAGTGCATCAAGCCACAAACAGCATGGAATTATGGTCAGTCCTTAGGAATCAAACTACAATCATCCACATGCTTTGTAAATTATAATAGATTTAAGTTTTGTCCAGTGTCATTCCAATAACATTCTTTCATCAATATCATGAGGATTATGATGATGTGGTATGTCTGAGATGCTACCTCCAGTGGTGCAGGAAGACGGGTCAACAGCCAGCACTGACACTTTATGTCCACGTCCTGTCAGCATCTTCCCCACCACCTCGATGAAGGAGGACTTCCCTGCTCCCGGAGGACCAGACAGACCTGTGAAAGCAGCAAACAGCTCCATTCAGAAAAAAAGGAATGAAGATCTGACTTCTCAGACATATAAACACATACTGTTACATTATAAACACAGGTTGTTACTTCAAGACTAATTCTCACCTTTAAGTGAGAATTAGACTAAAACAGGCAGCCATTCATACGTTGATGTAGCGGGTCCCCTAAACTGCTAATTAACAATTAGCTGCCTGATGCAAGATGTAGAGCACATGTGTATAAGGCCATTGGAGATTAATCTTTAGTGTGTTGATTGTGCTAAAAAAACAAACAAACAAAAAACGTGAATTATATTTTATTTTGGAATAATGCCAACTACACAGATTGGCAGAATGAATTTTAGAACATTGGAATAGTTTGTCTACTGCTGCAGACAGATTAGTATTTCAAACTGAAAGAACAAACTTAGACCGATTTATCAGTTTGTCAATATTTTGGGTGGCTGCTGGACATTCAATAAAAATCAGATTCAAGTCCAATCTGTTTTGCCCACTGCCAATAGAGGCTGATGGAGCTGAGGATATTATTTTACTTAACAGCTTCAGGAGTGGTAGTCTGTAAAACACCTTATCTTAAAGAGCTGTGAATCCATATTGACAAGCTTCATTCGAGTGGCTTTCAGCAGAATGTTTCACGACCTCATTTATAAAGCTGTGCATAGATCCCACAGTAAAAGGTTACACACATGCAAAAAAGAAAAAGTGCATACAGAAAAATAATAATCAGATATAGATATATGTACTCTTTCTCTCACACAAGGTTCCCTTTACAAATCCAAATCAGCTGGTAGGCCTACTTGTGCACAGGTGAAAAAGCCTCACATCCCACCCCATTAACTCCCACAATTAGCCATGAATGGTTAATGAAACATCCTTCATGAATATTGACATGACATGTAAGTATGCTTTCCATTCTTTTCATGTGAGAAAATGGCAAGACTTCAAAGAATTTACACAAAGACCTTACTAAAGCCTTTAATGTGTACAAAAACTTTTAAGCGTGCATAAAACCAGTCACATAACTCCTGATTGGTTAAGAAGACTGTCTTGCACCGATAGCAGGTGTCAGTGCTGACTTTGAACCCTGAAAATGTTTTCGTATCCACTAATGATTTAGCAAATCTGGACCAGAGTGCAAAACTGTAGCGCTTGTTAGGAGGAAGAAAAAGTCTCAGTTCAAGTATTATCAAATAAAAAATGTTTGTTGGGTGGCAGCATGTCACAGCAGCGGTTAATGCTACCAGCTCAGAGACCAAGCCCTTTAAAAATGACTAAAAATAAAATGGTCCAATCTAAAGGTTGACACCAAGCTGTGTATCCACAGAGAGTCTGTGTCACTCGTGGGGCCAAAAGACACCAGAACTCTCTCCTCTTGTCAAATGTCTCGCCTTAATAATCGGTGAAATCCTGATTAGAGGCACTGTGCCTGAAAAACACAGTGACACCATCACAGGATGAGAGCAAGGCGACACTGTGGCGATTGATCCAAGTATCCTAAATGTGTCTTGTTTTTTTTGGAAAGTGTGACCATAACTACGTCCACTGCAATCCACACTGGTGGTATTCGACTAATAAAACACTAAACAGACTTAAGAATATCAGACTGGAGAGGCATTTACTTTTACTCTCATTTTCGGACTCAACATATCAGAAAATCAGTGTGACCAGTGGTGAAGATGTGGCTGCAGCAAACCTCTGTGTGCCTGGCTACAGCTTTTCAAATGCACTCCATGCGCTAGGAAAGCAGCCCTGCACACAGTCACCACAAGCCCTTTCCTAACCTTTTGACATTCAGTTCAGTGGTTTAACAGCATCAAGGCACTTAACATGAACTTATGAGTCTATAATTAAAGTTACAAATAGGGAGATGTTTTTTTGGGTAAACTAGACTGAAGCAACAAATTAATGATTACCGCCTGGATGTCTTCCTGGCATGGCATTATTAGACATTATATGGAGCATAAAGGGTTGAATGAGATCGTAATTAATACATTTTCCTTTATTTCACTGCTTTGAAATTGGAGTTGCCATTTCTAAGTCCATCCAAAATGGGAGTACATTTTCATGGCATATGTGGATTTAACAAATCCAAACTTTTGCATAGAAAGTGGCACACGCATCTTTGAAGTTCAATAAATGATGCTCTTAGAGGCTTATGATGGTCTAAATAATGTTTCAGAGGTTTGTCCACCCTGACAAGAAGAAAGCTCTAGGGAAAAACACTGAATTCTTGTGATTTTTTGTAATGTTTGGCATGACAGAATATCAGTACAAAATATCAGATATCTACAGCTTCCATATAAACACATTGGCACTGGCATTCAAAAACCCATATCGGTCGAAGTCTAGCAGCCTTAATACTAATCGTCACATTGGCAAGAAATCATTCAAGAGAGTAAAATTATATATCCTACAGCTGACAGAACAAAGTGTCTGTGCACGGTGAACCACAGCTTATTTGGCCTGGCCTCGCTCACATGCTCAGTTGAATGCAAAAATACTGTTATCCATTCAAGCCCAGACCACACACCTACTCTGAAGGCCACTGGCTTCCCGCTGTTACTCTTCTCCTGGTCCCTCCTGTAGGCAAGCACCCTCTGCAACAGTACCTGGGCCAGCTCTTTCTTCCTGGGGTGCTGGGTCTCCACCAGAGTGATCGACTCAGCCAAAGACGCCCGTTGTCCATGGATCAGCCCTTCGTAGAGTTTATTCAGCAGCCTCTTCTCAGGCTCACTCAGGTCCTGTGTGGGCTGAATGAGGGCAGCCTCTGTACTCAAAGCCCTCCTGTGCTGCCAGCTCTGACCAGGGCTCTGGTAAGGGATGTGACACCAGGTGAAGACCCCTGGGCGCAGACACTGGGTCCTGGTGAGTGTGGGAACTGTGACTAGAGGAGGAAGGGAAGTCAGGTGGCACAAGAGAGACAAACCAGAGCGTCCCATTGTATGGAACATGCGGGTCATCTGGGGAGAGAAATAGGATGTCAAACTGAGATTTATGGACGCAGCAGCTGGAGTTGTTTTCATTAACTGACACCTGCAGTGAATATTTTAGAGTAATACATTTTGGTAACATGCAGAGGGAAAGTGTTATCTGATTTTTGCAGCCTCTCAAGCATTAAAACTAAATAACATGGCAGTCTACCAGCTCTGCTATCTGGACGACCAGCTGCAAAGTTACAAAACTTGCTATTCGCTGTTGAAAACAAGAACGTGCACATCACCAATTTATCCTTTCTACTTACCCTGTATCAACACAACTTGTGCCGGTATTGAATATTTTAAAATCTCAAAGACGAAACATACATTTTACACAAAACTGTCCATATCTTCTATAATGAGAATTCATGTTGACCTCCTACCCTGCTACCTACCAGTTTAATTCATTCTCTTCCTTTTTCCGGTGACGTATGACACCGCCCCTCCGCCTCATTCCGCACCCCCCAAAAAAGTGTTCCGCCCATTCATCTTGCAAGAAAAAACATGTATTTCTAAATCATATTAAAAACATCTGCATAATAAAGGATGTATCAAAACGTCTGCGTGATTTATAAATAACGTGAGTACAATTACAAGTGCAAATGACAACCGAAAGTCTCGGGTCGACAGTGGACTATTTTGCCCAGTAGATGGTAGCAAATATTTATTTTCCAAATCCGCCATAAAGCACGTACAAGTGCTTTGTTTTTCCTGAGCCAATTATTAGTTACTGATTTATCTATATGGAATAGATAGATAGATAGATAGATAGATAGATAGATAGATAGATAGATAGATAGATCTAATCATGATGAGCCTTTGAGCATTCACAGTTGTCTTTGTTCTCCTTTTGAATTCCTACATGTCAGCATCTGGTCATCCTCATTGTTTCACTGGTAAAAACATCATCCAAAGCAGTTTTTAAAGTAAGACTCTACCACAATTAGAATCAGGCGTAATAATGATAAACTTTATTTGTTGGACTCTTTTCTAAAGGGCATCACAAACTACTTTGCAGGCAATCAAACAATAAGAAATAAAAGCAAATAAAAAGCCTCAATATTGACAATCAATAAAACAGGAAAACACAACAGGAATTAAATCAAATGTATAAAAGCTGTTTTGAAAAGAGCTTCAAGATCACACTGACCTTATCAGCCTGGGCTTCAGATGCTCTTTGGTTTTTAACCTGTTATAAAGCCTTTCTTGGTTTTATAATATAAGCTAAATCAGTATGTTACCTATTAGTCAAACAAAATTTATATACATATAGGATGCACATTATCTACACACACAGCTTCTGAAGCAGAGTTCCTAGGCTTTAGGGTATGAATGGTGAAGGTCTGATCACCTTTGGTCTTTCACCCAGACTCTGGAATCTCGTCATGGGGTTGAAAGGTCAAAGATGCTCCAAGCTATACTTAGCCTGTAACCTTCAGGTTTATGCTGCATGTTACTACTGTGTGTCAAGTGTATTCATTTAGTCACTTTTATACCACCTGCTTATTCCAGCCACTTCGTCTTGTTAATGGTCATGAGGGACTACTGTGTGGAAGTTAGGGAAGTTAGATGCTCTGGACAGGTCGCAGTCCATCACAGGGACAACACAGGTGGACACACACACATTCATAACTATGAGCAGTTACTGAATCTCTAATCCACCTGACTTGTTTGTCTGTGGAATGCGTGGGGAAACCAGACTACCTGGAGAAAACGCAGAATGCAGAAACACAAAAACTTAACTTCAAACATATACAGCATGCACACACACAATTTGGTCAATGTTTTTTTTTTTTTTTCTAATGCACCTGGCTCCTATGTGGTCATGACTAGTCCACTCAATAGTTTGTCCATTAAAACACAATAGGACTGGAATACATTTTATGCAGTTTATCGAATAAAAAAAAAACCTTCATATAATCTGAAATATAATATAATATAACTTCCCCCCCGCCCCATCTCTGATAATACTAATAAAATGTTTTACCGATTATGTTCTACAGGATCACCTACACAAACATATACACACACACATTTTGGTTGACGTGTCACGTTGAAGTGTCTGACAGTACAGTGAGTATACAGTATATTTAGGGTTTTTTGGGGGAATGTGTGGGTGAGAATCAACTCCTGTCCCTGGCAGACTATAGACAGACAGAGACAGACACAAACATGCACGCACACAAACACACACACACACACACAGGCACGTGCACTAACACACAAACACAATTTGTTTATAAAGAAAGACAGAGATGTTGCAAGTAATGAAACAAATTTATTGAATCTTCCAGTAGAGACTTGATATTCATGGAATAAAACTGCTTTTCTGGGAGTTCTACTGAGCCAAAACAGGAAAAAAGAAAAAAAAAAAAAACAAAGAGGCAATGTGTGAAAGTGCAGACACAATGAAACAACAGAAAACATGATCAAAAATACAAAAAGAATATAAAGAATATAACGGTTTAATAGCAAACAGGATTGCTCAAAGCATAAAAGAATTGAATGGCAAAATCTGCATGTTATAAAAAAAAACAAAAAAACATCATATTAGGACCATCAGTAACTGATAGCTACCTTTAATTTTTTTTTTTTAAATTTTGTATGCTCAGGCAAAAACATGATTTTTTTCCCCTAACAGTCTTTTAGCAAGTTTTGCTGAGTCAATGTAATGAGAGAATGAAGCACAGCCACTGAAATATTTATATCCTCAATGTGACTTTGTATTTGACATGTTTTATTTTGCTGTAGCATATACAGCAAGGGACAAACTGAACTGCACTTGTATTTGCCTCTGCTTGGTGTCATTTTCAGCTACCAGCCTTAAATGTGTAACACTACACTAACCAAACTACGCTTTGCAAAACCAGACTGCACAGCACGTACTCTAATGGTGAATATATCTAAACACTATTCTTTTTTTTTTTCTCAAAATTCAGTTGAACACGAGTGTAACACAAGAAGAGCAACACTTAAACATTAGACTTTTTTAGTGCCATGCCCCACACTAAACCCCACCCTAAACTCTCAAACTCTCCCTAATTTTGCCCTCCCTATATTTTTCAAATTTTGCGATATGGGATTATCATTTCGATGTAATATTCAGACTTCGTAACAGCTTTAATCTATTTTGCCAAACCTAAAAAAGAACACTTCTAGGAGACATTTACGCATAACGATCTCAGTATCTGGAGATGATTTAAAAATTTCAGTCTTACTGGTCATCCTCCAAGCCCCTGCTAATTCTGTACACGTCCTTATTACATTTCATGCCAACCCCATTGCAGTCAGGCAGCAGACAGCAGGCACAGTCAGATCTAGCAGGTGACTGCAATTTAGGTGACCTGGAATGTCCCATAATTATTGTAACTACACATGTAAATCTGGACTTCCAAGGGAATACCAAGAAGCAAAGCAGGTGTAAGAGGGAATAATAGAACAATGAAAAAGAGAAACTGTGGGAGCAAGATCAGGGAGGATACTTGCGTTATGATGAGTGTGATGGTCTAATTATTACAGTTGGTCACAAAGATCAAGTATCTTCCAGTTGCATCACGCTCACTTTGCTTACCCCTCTCCCAGTCTGTAAATGTGCCCAATTCAGACATCCTTCAAGTAGTGTTCAAACCAACCCATTTAACAACCCACCCAACCCTTACTGGTCCCAGATCAGCTTGTGTTTCAGTCAAAACCTCTATCAGTTAGTGGAAAAAGCAGATTGGCTAAACCACTATACCAATCTCGGACCAGCTAACACCTATTCTCGCTACTTGAACCAAAATGCTGGGGTACGGACAGCCGCGGGGCTGAGGACAGTTTAGTCTAGGACACGGAGGAAATAGGATTGTGGGGGGAGCCCATTTGGGTTAGCACCTTGTCCAGCCATTGCAGCGGGCCGTGCAGATGGATCTCAATCCAGCAAGGCGTGCTGGTCACATCCTGGCGGTGGTACTCTGCACCCCAGCCCTGAAACAAAAAACAGCAAAATTTTACATTATCGTGTAAGAGTCTGGTAGGGATGGTCTGATCTGGATTTCTGGGACCAATACCGATCACTGATTTATTCTCAGGATTGGCCAGTAACGATACCAATGCTGATCTTTTGGATGACATTCGCGGTGGTGTGATTTTTCACAGAATTTCCCCCAAATGGGATCTTTCTGCTTATGTTGCACATTGCATTTTTTGAGCCATTTTCTGACACTGTATACCAAATCAACACCAAAGACAACATGGCCATTAGGTATCAGCATCTGCTTGCATAATTTAGACAAAGATCTCTGATCATAGATTGGTTTTCCAGATTGGCCAAATTGGTTAATTTATGTATTATTAACGTATATCTAAATAAAAGTGTATTTCTTTCCTCTTCAGCTGTAAAATTCTTTTCTCTGATCAGTTTACCTTGACGAAGCTCATGCGGATGGTGCACATCTTGGTGAGCTCGTAGACGGCCTCAAAGCCGTGGTTGACGGACTGGGCCAGCAGCTCAGCAAACTCCTGGTTGTTGAAAATCTTTAGGCTGCAGCCGCTGGGGATCTTGCATACGGTTGTGGGATGGAACCCGTGGTGGTAGTTACAGTTGCGACTCTGGACGAAGATACTGCTGTCACTCAGACATTCTGCATACACCTCCCCACCGACGTAATACAGGTGGACACCTGGGAGGAAACAGAAGGGGACGGGGGAGAGATTTATACATGTGTTGGTCATGTGGAGTAGCACTGGAGGTTTGAGCTTGGGCTGGGGAATACATCAATGTTATATTAATATCATGATATGAAACAAGATATCGTCTGGGATTTTAGATATTGTAATATCGTGATGTGGCATAAGTGTTGTCTTTTCTTGGTTTAAAGGCTACATTTAAGAAAAGAGAACCAATTTTCCGAACATAATAGACTGTTATAGCTGTTTATTGCTTCTACCTGCTTGGTCATCATATCAACATTGCTACTAATTGTGTATCAAGTCTACAGAATTATTACAATATCGATATCGAGGTATTCAGTCAAAGATGTTTGATTTTGTCCGTACCACTCATCCCTAGTTTGAGTTCTTCCACATTTGTCTGTCACCTTGTCTCTGACTTTCATGCAAAAATGAACAACCACAAATCATCAGTGTGGTAAATCTAAAATCAATAGATCTAATCAAATGTTCACTCAATTTGTTCTTACTGTTCAATACTCCTCTCCCTATCCCTAATATCTATTGACAACATGCATTGATCTAGTCTGGTCTTTGGACACACTGAGCGCTGCAGTCACTGTTGCGTTTGTATACCGCACCTTTGCCAATGTGCCGCCGGGTGTTCTCAATGGTGGAGTTGCGGTTGACATTAGAGAGCAGGCCGAGGCAGAATCGGTTGCGGTTGTTAGAGGGGTCTGTGAAGCCATC